>WEDG01000510.1:0-22813 GCA_017591395.1 Schistocephalus solidus
GCTAAACTACGAAACATATGATATGCCCAGATCCTTTTTAACTCCGGGCACATTTAGGTCATGACCGTCTATGCTTAGGTGGGGCTAATGGTTGTCACCAATAATCATAATTGAGCACTTGTGCCAAGAAAGCGAAAGGCGCCATATGCGACACCACTGAGGGAAGGCCTGAAGATCCTTTTTAAGAGCTCAAGCATGATGTTGCGATCAACCGGTTTATATCGATAGGCAACTTTTTAAATCGTCAGCGTACATAAATAGCCTACCATACTGAAAACAATCAGGAACATCGTTGATAAAAAGGCAAAATAGAAGCGGTTCGAGCATACTACCTTGAATAACTCCGCTCCTCACATGCGTGGGGTTGGATATAACATCAGAAATTTTAACCCTTTGTGTGTGAACATTCAAATAGGAAGATAGTAAGTACAGAAACTTGTTACCTATGCTGAAGGAGACAAGTTTCAGCAGTAGAAGCTCATGGTCAACACGGTCAAAATCTTCGTGAAATCGAATTAAACGGTATAAATTCCAAAACCGCTGTCTCTAGATTGTAGCACATGATCAAAGAAAGAGAGCTGGCAGGTGTCACAAGAACTATTTTCGAGAAACCCATGCTAAGTCGCATCGAGTAGGTTATTCTCTGTCAGGTGACGCATCATCTTGTCTTTCATCAATGTCTCTAAGATCTTCGAGACTCCTGGCAGTGTATTTATTGGCCTAAAGTCGTCAAATGACGTAGGTCAGCCATGTTTGCGTATAGGCAATAAGTGCGATTCCTTGCGATTCCAAAATCAGATGTTAGAGAAGAGAGCCACCCATTTAAAAAAATAAGAAAAAAAACTGCTTCACTAAAAAATTAATGGCTAAATGCAATGGGATAGTATTGTGATGTTGCTGACAGCGTATGAGGGTTCGGGACGCTCCTTGTCGGGTGAGCGGTAATATAGCAGTCAGAGCTATTGTTTATAAACACCAGTGGAGGTGAGAGAGGACGAACTCATCGTAGAAAACATGGTCGAAACGAAGATGGGACAGTAGAGGTCACGAGATCATCAGCGAGATGCGACCTTGCTGACTGCATAGTCCATCACCAAAGAGGCGAAACCATCAGAACCCGCCTCGATCATCAAAAGAAGGTGGAGACTATCGTCAGGGTTGCAAATTCGGAGGAAAGTATCAAGGTTGTAAAGAGTTGGCAATGCTAGTTTAAAAGGGTGGGGACGAAAAATGAATGGAAAGCTTGACTCTGCAGACGATGATGGAAATATAAGTTAGAGACGAATATAATATCAAGGGAACTACCTCAAATACCAGGAGGACTCTTTTCAAAATCCAAAAGTTGCAGGTTTGGGAAGGAAACAGACAATAAGGACTTTATATCTTCCGAATTCAAATGTTTGCGTAATATTCTTTAGAAAATAGCTAATGTAGACGACAACCTAATTTGCAGTGGAAGATTATTCCAGATGAAAGCATATTTGGAAGCAAAAAACTGAGAACAGTTAGTTCTGGAGCTAAGGGGTGGTGGAATGATCATGGAGGAGTTAAGAGTGGCATAGGGTCAATCCACCGAAGTAAGAGCGTTAATTCGTAAGAGATTTGGGCTACTGTTAACGTGAAACAAGAAACAGAGACCGGCTTCGAGTCTTCTAACCCACAGAAATTTAATGTTTGCTAACTGGCATCTATCCGTATAAGAGATAATGGATCCAGGAAGAAGGGAAGTGAGGAGGTTAAGAAAAGCTAATTGACACACTTCGCATGATCTCCCAGGTAGAAACCATATTGCGAGTCGCTTTAGAGCTTATTTTCTAGGCATAATTCAAGAATTTGATTAGAAATAATTTTTTCAAGAAGTTTTGCTAGAGCCGGTGTTTTGTGAACGCCTCGTTATTACTTACGTCCGAACGAGATCCCGACTTGAACACAGGAAGAATAATAGATGTCTTCCATGAGTCCGGAAAGAATCCGTTTAGAAGATAAACTGAGAATATATGGCTAGGCGATCGGGGGGAAGCTCGGCACTCTCTTAATAACTGAGTTTGGAATACCGTCAGTCCTCGAAGAGTGTGAGTTTTCTAGACGAATAATTTGCTTACGAATTAGTTCTAAGTAGAAATCAATAGTGCTGTTAACATAAAATGAGGATGCCTGAAACGTCGGAACCGGTTCAGATTCCATCGTAAGATGATTTGCAAAGAACGCACTAAACAATTCTGCCTTCACAGAATCTTCGCGAACGGATTTCTTAGTTTCATTAAGTAATGGAGGCATTTCATAACCTCGTTTAGAGCAGGATCGACGGCGGAACAGTTGAGCAAAAGATTTTGCCGAGTTTGGCTCGCTGAGTGCGCATGATTCCCTCTGTCTGTCCCGTGCAAGCCGAATCTTAGAGGCTCATTCAAAAATCTTTGCAATCCTTAGATGTACAGATAACGAACTAGTATATTGATCTTCTAATTGCTTCCTCAATTTCTTTAGTCTTGGCAAAAGAAAGTGGGGGACGGTGGATTCCGAAGTGTAGGGCTTGACAATTTTGATTGGCACAAATTCCAGGATGTTATTTGAAGCGACTGACATTAAGTCAGAAAGACTTGCTGCATCGTTCATGGAGGAGAGATGCTGCCAATCCAATGATTCCAAAACGTTGTTAATTAAGCTCATATCTGCGAGGTAAAAATTATGATAGGTACGAACGGCACTAAACTTTTTCGATGAGAAAATTTGTAAGCAACAGTGAATTAATGTATGGTCACTTTGGAAGAGGCCCTGCTTAAAATTAACGAAGAGGGGAGCAATATCATTTGTGAAAATCAGATCTTAAAAAATGCTTGTCTCTCGTTGAAGAACGGACAAGCTGTGACCAATTAGAGAAATTAATGGTATCTAGGAAAGGCTGAAATCTGGGTGGACAAAAGTTTGAAATTTAGTCAATGTCTGGAAAATTAAAATCCCCAGCGATTATTTTAATGTTAAAATAAGACTCCAAAACCAATTTAAAAATATCACAAAGTTTCACATCATCATCGGATGATGAATTAGGCGGGTAGTTAATACATCCGAGAATAGTCTTTTGCCATGCCGACAGGATAATGGATGCGAAGCAGTAATTACCAGAGAATGACGTGACGTCTAGATCGAACGGGAAGTGCTTAAATGAAGCTTTAATATAGAGAAGACAACCACCACCACGCTTACTAGTGCGGTCTTGACTGTAGAGATCGTACTGGTCTATGACAAGCAAAGTTTCTGAAATTAAAAGATGGGTCCAAGATTCAGTTACACATAAAACATCAGGCATTAACTTGATAGCAATGGCTCTCAGATGAGCCATCTTATTTATAACAGATCAAGCATTAAGTAATATGACATCAAGGGTAGTTTGAGTATCCAAACTAGGGTAATCGTTATTAATTTTAAAAAATTTGGAGGGGGGTAATTAAGTTGGAAGTTATTGTGGTTTGGAGGGTAATTGCCAACTGCACCATAACGATTGGTATATAGAAAGTCATTAACAAAAGGCTGAGAGGGATATCTGAAAGGTGTAGGAATAAAATTTTCCGGTATCGAACCACCATAGGGGTTACGACCGGGATATGCCTGTTGGTAGTTAAAACGGAATGACGGGAAGTTAGATGGAATATAGGGGCTGATGGGAGATGGCAAGCAGCTATAAGAATTAAATGCTGAAAAGTCAGGTCTTGTATATCGGTTTACATGGTAAGGGTTATTTGCCTGTTGGAGAGGCTTGCTTAGTTTTTGAGAGGGCAGTATGCGATTACTGAGACCTGCGCTATCTTGCTTTTGGGTCTGGGTTAGATTTACGTCCTTCGGTCCCAGCTTGTCCATTCTTCAACGAGAGACAAGCATATTTTAGACCTGATTTTCACAAACGATATTGCTCCCCTCTACATTGATGTTAAGGAGGGCCTCTTCCAAAGTAACCATAAATTAATTCACTGTGCTTACCAATTGTCTCATCGGAAAGGGCCAGGCCGTTCGTAACTATCATGCTTTTGACCTCGCAGATATGAGCTTAATTAGTAACTTTTTGGACTCATTGGACTGGCAGCATCTCTCCTCCATGAAAAATGCAGAAAGTCTTTCTGAATTCATGTCAGTGGTTTCAAATAACATCCTGGAATTTGTGCCAACCAAAATAGTCAAGCCCTACGTCTCGGAATCCACCGTTCCTCACTTTCTTTTGCCACGACTAAAGAAATTGAAGAAGCAGTTGAAAGATCAATTTACTAGTTCGTTATCTGTACATCTAAGGACTGCAGAGCTTTTTGAATAAGCCTCTAAGGTTCATCTTGCACGTGACAGACAGAGGGAATCTTGCGCACTCAGCGAGCCAAACTTTTCAAAATCTGTTGCTCACCTGTTCCGCCGTGGATCCTCTTTCACACGAGGTTATTAATTACCTCCATTTCTAAATGACGCTATGAACCTCGTTCTCGAAGACTCTGAAGGGGCAGAATTTATTAGTGCATTCTTTGCAAATTATCTTACAATAAAATCTGAACCGGTTCTGACGTTTCAGGCATTCTCATTCAATGTTATAAGCACAATTGATTTCTCCATAGAACTAATTCGTTAGCAAATAATGTGTCTGAAAAACTCGCAATCTTCGGTAACTGACGGTATTCGAAACCCAGTTATTAAGAGAGTGCTGAGCTTCCCCCGATTGCTTAGCCATATATTTTCAGTTTATCTTCTAAACTGATTTTTTCCTGACTCATGGAATGCATCTATTATTCTTCCCGTCTTCAAGTCGGGATCTCGTTTTGACGTAAATAATTATCGACACGTTCACAAAACCCCGGCTCTAGCAAAACGTTTTTGAAAAAATTATTTTTAATCCAATTTTCGACTTTTGCCTAGAATATAAGCACTTTAAGTGACTCTCAATATGGTTTTCTACCTGAGAGATCATGCGAAGTGTGTAACTTTACTTTTCTTAACCTCATCACTTCCCTTCGTAATGAGCAGCAGTCAGTGGTTGTGATCTAATTTGACATGAGCAAAGCCTTTGATAAGGTACCGCACAGACGTCTTCTGCTGAAACTGGAAGCCCTCGGCATCCAGCCTCCTCTCCTTGACTTCATTAGTTCCTACTTGTCTAACCACAGCCAGAAGGTCTTAGTGGGTAATAGCTATTCGAGGCCTCAGCCGATCACGAGTAGCGTTTTTCAAGGCATGGTTCTATGTTCCTTTCTCTTCATTCTGTACGTAAACGAAATTTCAACTTTATTCACAAATTCACAAAATTTCGTTTATGCTGACGATCTCAAGTGCATTTATTCATTTTCTAAAGACACTGCCAATAGTTGCGTTGATAAAATCAACACTGATCTACTTATGATCTCACGTTGGAGCTGTACTTTCCAGATAAAATTCTCCCCACCCAAGAGCAGTTTCATGTGTTTTGGCCCCGCCAAGCTTCCTGGACCCCTAGTATTTCAAAATAGTACACTTTTAGAACGATCAACCATAAAAGACTTAGGTCAAAGTTACACGAATAAGCTAGCATTATCACCTCATGCAGATCGAATTTCTGCAAAGGCTGCACAGATATGTGGTTTTATATCACATAATTTCTTCCTTCCGGAAATAAAGTTAAACCTGTACCGCATGTTTGTTCTTCCTATTCTAGAATACTGCTGTCCCCTCTTTGGGCTGATGAACGCCTCTGACCGCAGTAAGATTGAGAAAGTTCAGAGGGTTTTTACTCGAAGACTATATTCTCTTCCTGGATCAAGTATCTCTTATACGGATAGATGTCAGTTAGCAAACATTAAATTTCCGTGGTTTAGAAGACTCGAAGCCGGTCTCTGTTTCCCGTTTCGCGTTAACTTTAGTCCAAATCTCTCACGAATTAACGCTCTTACTTAGGTGGATCGACCCTATGCCACTCGTAATTCCTCCATGATCATTTCACTACCCCTTAGCTCCACAACTAACCGGTCTCAGTTTTTTGTCTCTAAATATACTTTTATATGGAATAATCTTCCACTGCAAATTAGGTTGTCGTCTACATTAGCTATTTTCAAAACCAAAGTACGCAAACATTTTACTTCGGAAGATATAAAGTCCTTATTGTCTGTTTCCTTCCCAAACTCGCAACTTTTGGATTTTGAAAAGGGTCCTCCTGGTATTTGAGGCAGTTCCCTTGATATAATATTCGTCTCTAATTATATTTCCATCATCCTCTGCAAAGTCAATCTTTTCATTCACTTTTTCTTCCTCTCCTTTTAAACTAGCATTGCCAACTCTTGACAACCTTGATACTTTCCTCCGAATTTGCAACCCTACTTCTTTTGATGATCGAGGCGGATTCTGATAATTTCGCCTCTTTGGTGATGGACTATGCAGTCAGCAAGGTCACATCTCGATGATTATCTCGTGACCTCTACTGTCCCCTCTTCGTTTCGACCATGTTGTCTACGATGAGTTCGTCCTCTCTCACCTCCACTGGTGTTTATAGACAGGAGCTCTGAATGCTATATTATCTCTTACCCGACAAGGAGCTTTCCGAACCCTCATCCGTTGGCAGCAACACCACAATACTATCTTATTGCATTTAGCTATTAATTTTTTTGTGAAGCAGTTTTTTTCTCAATTTTTTTTAAATTGGCGGCTTGCTGAACTCCGCCTCCGATTTAACCCTAGGATTTTTTCTTACTGCTTCTTTTTCATTTCACCGTATATGCCAAAGTTTGTTTACTTTTGTTTTAAAAGTGTAAAAATCCTTTTTGAATGGGATATGTTTACCATAGTACTAATTTCTGCTGTTGATATGGATGCTCACATAGTGCAGCAATTATCCACTTTGTATTTATTTAAACCACGGTACTAAGTTTGTAATGATGGGGCCCTCTGGGCCTTAAATATACAATTTATTTATTTATTTATTAAGAGCTTATTTTCTAGGCAAAAGTCAAGAATTTGATTAAAAATAATTTTTTCAAGAGGTTTTGCTAAAGCCAGGTATTTGTGAACGCCTCAATAATTATTAACGTCCGAAAGAGATCCCGACTTGAAGACGGGAATAATAATAGATGTCTTCCATGAGTCAGGAAAGAATCCGTTTAGAAGATAAACTGAGAATATATCGCTTAGCAATCGGGGGAAGCTCAGGACCCTCTTAATAACTGATTTTGGAATACCGTCAGTTCCCGAAGAGTGCGGGTTTTTTAGCCGAATTATTTGCTTACGAATTAGTTCTAAGGAGAAATCAATAGTGCTGATAACATTCAATGAGGATGCCTGAAACGTCGGAACCGGTTCATATTCCATCGTAAGATGATTTGCAAAGAACGCACTTAACAGTTCTGCCTTGTCAGATCTTCGAGAACGAAGTTCTTGTCTTCGTTTAGTAATCGAGGAATTTCATAACCTCGTTTACAGGAGGATCGACGGCGAAACAGTTGAGCAACAGATTTTGCAGAGTTTGGCTCACTGTGTGCGCAAGATTCCCTCTGTCTCTCACGTGCAAGACGAATCTTAGAGTCTTATTGAAAAATCTCTGCAATCCTTAAATTTACAGATAACGGACTAGTATATTGATCTTTCAAATGCTTCTTCAATTTCTTTAGTCGTGGCAAAAGAAAGTGGGGAACGGTGGATTCCGAGAAATAGGGCTTGACTATTTTGGTTGGCACAAGCTCCAGGATGGTATTTGAAACGACTGACATGAAGTCACAAAGACTTGCTGCGTCGTTCATGAAGGAGAGATGCTGACAGTCCAATGAGTCCAAAAAGTTACTAATTAAGCTCATATCTGCGAGGTCAAAAGCATGATAGGTACGAACGCACTAGCCTTTTTCGATGAAACAATCGGAAGGCAACAGTGAATTAGTGTATGGTCACTTTGGAGGAGGCCCTGCTTAAAATCAACGAAGAGGGGAGCAATGTCATTTTTGAAAATCAGGTCTTAAATATGCTTGTCTCTCGTTGAAGAACGGACAAGCTGGGGTTAATAAGAAAAATTAATGTTATCGAGGAAAGGCTGAAATCTGGGTGGACAAACGTTTGAAATCCAGTCAATTTGAGGAAAATTATAATCCCCAGTGATTATTTTAATGTTAAAATTGGACTCCGAAATCAATTTAAAAATTTCACAAAATTTTGCATCATCATCGGATGATGAATTAGGCTGGTTGTAAATACATCCGAGAATCGCCTTTTGCGGGCGACAGGATAATGGATGCGAAGCAGTAATTACCAGAGAATGACGTTACATCTAGATCAAATGGGAAGTGCTTCAATGAAGCTTAATATAGAGAAGACAACCACCCCCACGCTTGTTAAGGCTAGCTCGTCCCATAACCCCACGGGTCATCTTATAACCTCAATTATATCTCCTAAGGCAGGTTTTCCGAAGGACGTACATCTAACCCAGACCGAAAAGCATGATGGCGCAGGTCTCAGTCATCGCATACTGCCTTCTCCAAAACTAAGCAAGCCTCTCCAACAGGCAAATAACCCTTACCATGTTAACCGATATACAAGACCGGAATTCGCAGCACTTAATTCTTATAGCTGCCTTCCCTCTCCCACCAGCCTCTATATTTCATCTAACTTCCCGTCACCCCTTTTTAACTACCAACAGGCATATCCCGGTCTTTACCCCTATGGTGGTTTGAAACCGGAAAGTTTTATTCCTACACCTTTTATATATCCCTCTCAGCCTTTTGTTAATGACGTTCCTTATACCAATCGTTCTGGTGCAGTTGGCAATTGCCCTCCAAGCCACATTTACTTCCAATTTAATTACCCACCTCCAATTTTTTTAAAATAACGATAACCCTAGTTTGTATAATCGAAGTACCCAAAATGTCATATTTCTTAATGCTGGATCTGTTTTAAATAAGATGGTCCATCTGAGAGCCATTGCTATCGAGTTAAGGCCTGATGTTTTATGCTTAACTGGATCTTGGACCCGTCCCTTAATTTCCGACTCTTTGCTTGTCATAGACCAGTATGATCTCTACCGTAAAAATCGCACTAGTGAGCTGGGTGGTGGTTGTCTTCTCCATATTAAAGTTTCATTCAAGCACTTCCCGTTTTATCTAGATGTTACGTCATTCTCTGGGTATTAGTGCTCCGCCTTTATTATCTTGTCGCCCCGGCAAAAGGCGATTCTCAGATATATTTACAACCCGCGTAATTCATCATCCGATGATAATGCGAAACGTTGTGAAATTTTTAAATTGGTTTCGGAGTACAATTTTTACAATAAAATAATCGCTGGTGATTTTAATTTTCCTGAAATTGATTGGATTTTAAACTTTTGTCTACCCAGAATTCAGCATGTCATAGATACCATTAATTTTTATAATTGGTCCCAGCTTGTCCATTCTTCAACGAGAGACAAGCATATTTTATACCTGATTTTCACAAACGATATTGCTCCCCTCTGCATTGATGTTAAGGAGGGCCTCTTCCAAAGTAACCATAAATTAATTCACTGTGCTTACCAATTGTCTCATCGGAAAGGGCCAGGCCGTTCGTACCCATCATGCTTTTGACCTCGCAGATATGAGCTTAATTAACAAATTTTTGGACTCATTGGACTGGCAGCATCTCTCCTCCATGAACAATGCGGCAAGTCGTTCTGAATTCATGTCAGTTGTTTCAAATAACATCCTGGACTTTGTGCCAACCAAAATAGTCAAGCCATACGTCTCGGAATCTACCGTTCCTCACTTTCTTTTGCCACGACTAAAGAAATTGAAGAAGTAGTTGAAAGATCAATAAACTAGTTCGTTATCTGTACATCTAAGGATTGCAGAGCTTTTTGAATAAGCCTCTAAGTTTCGTCTTGCACGTGACAGACAGAGGGAATCTTGCGCACACAGTCAGCCAAACGCTTCAAAATCACTTGCTAACCTGTTCCGCCGTCGATCCTCTTTCACACGAGGTTATTAATTACCTCCATTTCTAAATGGCGCTATAAACCTCGTTCTCGAAGACCCGGAAGGGGCAGCATTTATGAGTGCATTCTTTGCAAATTATCTTACAATGGAATCTGAACAGGTTCTGACGTTTCAGGCATTCACATTCAATGTTATCAGCACCATTGATTTATCCATAGAACTAATTCGTTAGCAAATAATGTGTCTGAAAAACTCGCTTTCTTCGGTAACTGACGGTATTCGAAACCCAGTTATTAAGAGAGTGCTGAGCTTCCCCCGATTGCTTAGCCATATATTTTCAGTTTATCTTCTAAACTGATTTTTTCCTGACTCATGGAATGCATCTATTATTCTTCCCGTCTTCAAGTCGGGATCTCGTTGGAACACACATAATTATCAAGACGTTCACAAAACCCCGGCTCTAGCAAAACGTTTTGAAAAAATTATTTTTAATCCAATTTTCAACTTTTGCCTAGAATATAAGCACTTAAGTGACTCTCAATATGGTTTTCTACCTGGAAGATCAAGCGAAGTTTGTCACTTAGCTTTCTTAACCTCATCACTTCCCTTCGTAATGAGCAGCAGTCATTGGTTGTGATCTACTTTGACCTGAGCAAAGCCTTTGATAAGGTACCGCACATACGTCTTCTGGTGAAACTGGAAGCCCTTTGGCATCCGGCCTCCTCTTCTTGCCTTCATTAGTTCCTACTTGTCTTACCACAGCCAGGAAGTCTAAGTAGGTAATAGCTATTCGAGGCCTCAGCCGATCACGAGTGGCGTTTTTTAAGGCACGGTTCTAGGTCCTCCTTCTCTTCATTCTATGCATAAACGAAATTTCAACTTTTCTCACAAATTCATAAAATTTCGTTTACGCTGACGATCTCAAGTGCATTTATTCCTTTTCTAAAGACACTGCCAATAGTTGCGTTGATAAAATCAACACTGATCTACTCATGCTCTCACGTTGGAGCTGTACTTGGCAGATGGAATTTTCTCCATCCGAGAGTTGTTTATGTGTTTTGGCCCCGCCAATCTTCCTAGATTTCTAGTATTTCAAAATAGTACGCTTTTAGAACGATCAAAGCGTCATGTGAAAATAACCACCAATTAGTTGCTCTCCAACTTGGACAATTTGATCTTCGTTACCACTTCACTAGGACTGATCCGGACAATACTGTTTTAACTGCATGTACTTACTTGCTTCCTGTTCATCTGGAATTCTTTCTTGTGCCGAAATTCGTCATAAAACGGACCAAATTAGAATTTGTTAATCATCTTATTCAAGTTGACTGCGCAGGCTCTGCACCAATAAAAACTGAGAACCACTCAGAGAACCAAACGTGTACAACCTCGTGAAGATCTGAAGTTATCGAGGACCTTCGACATCTCCGAACGGCTGAGTCGTTCCTGAATATCCTTCATACCGTTTAGAGTATTTTTCAAAAGCGTCTTTGAACAAGTATAAACATTTTTCCTCATTTTGCATTAAATACTCGCTATACTCCAAAGCCAGTCGGAAATTTTCGTTATACGCTCAAAGGAGAACATACTTTTACGCAGTGTTTTGACATTTATGGACTCAAAACAATTGTTTGCTAGCAACAGAACCAGTCACGGAACTTCCTTTAAAGGAAAGCCTGTTGAGCTGGCTTCGAAATCCACGACTGGCACTCAATCAGTTTATACTTGTAACCAAAAACCAGCAAAGCGCGCAAAAAGCGTAATGGCAGCCAAATCCGTTGGCTATGAGGACGAATCTTGCGTTGGATGTTCGTATATTTTACTAAGAGTTCAGAAACTGGAAAATGAGCTTGCAGACTTAAGGAAGCTCGTGCAAGATAACATTACTCGACGAAATATGCTTAGCAATATTCCAGTTAAAAAGGCAGTGACTAAAGCACGAAAAGTATCAAAAACTACAACTGGTTACAGCTCACAATGTTCGGACGCGATTACCCATAACGACCGGATAACAGGAGCACAGTCTCTGAATCCTATGGACGATGACCAGAGCAAACCACAAATCTCATCCTGCTATCTTGGGTGTTATAAAGAGCCCATAGTTGAATCTGAAAAAACAAACGCGTGGAAAGCTGCAATGGGGAAACACCACAACAGGAAGACAAAGTCACAATCAACTCTGATGGATTCATTGAAGCCTTCAGATGAGAGTATGGTCAGAGGTAGACTTAATCCCAACGAGAGCTCTGTAAACCGTTCTCGTGCCCCTAAGGAGAACTTAGGAGGAAGCGAAAATTTCAAGCACCAGGATCGACAACAGTGTTTAGTTATTCAGGGTTTGCACGAGTCAACTGCAGTACGACCAGAAGACCGTGTCGCCGAAGACCTTGCTTCGTTTAATGGCCTCCTAAACCAGTTGCTCCCACCGGGCGTGGAAGTAAAAGTTATTAAAGCATTCCGGATCGGCAAAAAGTCTGAAGACAGCCTAGGAACGCCGCGACCGCGACCTCTGAAAATAATGCTAGAGAGCAAAGACCAAATCAAGGCGATCCTATCCAAAAACACTAACCTACGTCACTCGAATAAAGAGGTTTTTTTCAACCGGACTACTCCCCTGCGGAAAGGCTGAAACGCCGGGAACTTGTCTTGGAACTACAATCAAGACTGAAGGCTGGCAAACACAATCTGGCTATTTTCAAGGGAAGGTAGTTCAAAAGAATACAAATTTTCCATTGAACCAACCGATTGTTCTGAGGACAATGGCAGCCACCTCACTAACGCAGAAACCATCAGGGAACCAATTGCCCAAAGAGATGTCAGAACTGATTCCGTAACGCCCAGCGTTCTCACTAAAGAAACCAGAGTTACCGAAAATCATCAAGAAACGGAAAAAGACATACGACCTTGACGTTAGAGGAGACGCAGTTGGGCCCATAAAATTGACAAACGCAACAGGAAATTTGGTTGGCGCAAAATTGAAGTGCTTGTATACAAATGCCAAAAGCCTTTTATCAAAACTTGATGAGTTAAAAATTTGCCTTGCCGAAGTATCTCCGGATGTGATAGCAGTAACCGAAACCTGGCTGTCGGGCAGTATTCGAGATAGCGAAATAACATTGTCTGGGTACCAAATATATCGGAGGGACAGAGAAAACCGACAGGGTGGTGGAATAATTGTGCATGTGAAAAACGTGCTAATAGTGTCTGACAAGACGAGCAAGTTTGCGTGCAGCACGGAAGCCATATGGTTGAACATCAAGGCTCTTGGCTCTCCATGTCTAGATGTCCTCATTGTCTATCGGCCACCTAGGATAGACCGAGTCGCGGACACCCACTTGTTGGAACAATTAAAAAAATTTCTCCAGTAGACCTAATGTCATGATTATGGGTGACTTCAACGCACCAGGAATTAACTGGAGCACTGTTCAATCATCATGCCCGAAATCGACTTTTAATTATGTTTTTTCTGCAAAAGACCTTGAATGCACTCCTCACACAGCATGTCCCTTTCCCCACCAGAACACGTGAAGGACAAAGGGCTAACTGTCTTGACCTGGTTTTCACGAAAACATCAGGCAGCATTGACGAGATTATTTCAATGCCTCCGCTCGGTCGTAGTGATCATGTGGTGCTTATATGGGACTACTCCTTATTCTCCGTTGCGCCTGCTATAGAGGAAAAACGGCGTAACGTTTGGCGAGAAACTTTCATCAGATGCGAGCAGATTTAACACACATCAACTGGACCTCAATGTTTTCGAGCACCGTAAACGAAGGTTGGGAGTCCTTCCGAAATGTTCTTCTGCAACTTATTGACAACCACTGCCCGCTAACGAGTGTCCATCACAGCAAGCGTCCTGGGTGGCTAGACAGCAACTTAAAAAGGGAAATAAACAGGAAGCACAAGTTGTGGAGAAAATATTGCGAGTCTAATCAAGTCGCCTATTTTAAAAGGTATAAAGCACAGAGAAACAAAATGAGAAGCCTTATTCTTAAAACGCGAAGAGAATTTGAGAAGACTTTGCTGCAAAAGGCAACGCAGAATCCAAAGTTAGTCTACAGTTACCTCCGTAGATGTACAAGGAATAAACATCAAATACCGCTGATTAAGACTGCCGTGGGCGTCGAAATTTCTGAAAACAGGGAAAAAGCCGAGTACTTTTCACAGTTCTACCGCTCAGTCTTCACAAACGAGGCAAAGGTTCCTTCGTCCCTCAGTGGATAACCCGCCGACTGCAAGCATTAGCCACATACTATTCTCAGAATTTCTGATCCAAAAGGAATTAAAAGAACTAAAAGAGTCGAAATCCCCAGGACCAGACGAGCTTCCAGCCAAGCTTCTGAAAGAACTCGCCAATGAACATTCCGCACCTTTGTCAGTGCTCTTTCAAAAGTCCTTTGACTCCGGAACACTTCCTTTCGATTGGAAGCTGGCACATATAACTCCCTTGTACAAAAGCGGTAGCCGGGCGTCAGTGACAAACTACAGGCCCATAAGCTTAACATGCATCCTTGGCAAGATTATGGAAAGGATCATCAAGAGCGAATTGGTGAAATTCCTAGAGACTCATAATTTGTTATCAAGCTGTCAACACGGGTTCAGAAAAGGAAGATCATGCACAACAAATTTGCTGTATTCGCTCCAGAGGTGGACTCAAGCACTTGAAGATAGACACGCGGTTCACATTGCCTTCATTGACTTTCAAAAGGCCTTCGATACTGTGCCGCACGAGAGACTACTGTACAAGCTAGAAAGAATTGGAATCAGAGTGAACCTCCTCAAGTGGATCGAAAACTTCCTCGTGGGTCGGCGCCAGGTTGTGTGCATCGGCCAAGAGAGGTCAAGTTCTGCTGCGGTCGAGAGTGGGGTTCCTCAGGGTTCAGTACTAGGGCCAATACTGTTTTTAATATACGTGAACGATTGTGTCAGGAATCTCGACTGTGAAGCAGCAATGTTTGCCGACGACATTAAAAATCTGGAATGTAATCCAGAGCCCTGCTGACGAAGATAAACTGCAGATCAACCCTAACTCGGTTGGAGGAGTGGTCGAATCATTGGCTTTTTGCGGTTCAACGTCGATAAGTGTACAATACTTCGCTTAGGCAACCCGTCTGGATCTGCCGAAAGTAGAAGTTACTTTCTCAACGGTGAAGCCTTAAAAGACGTGGAAACTCAAAAGGACCTTGGTGTGCTGACGACCACCACCTTAAAACCTTCGTCTCCCTGCTCGAAAGTGGCGAAAAGGGCAATTTCGGTGTTGCATGCCATCAGACGAGCCTTTTTGGATTTCGATGAAGATCTTTTCGCTAAGACCTTTGAAACATTCATTAGGCCGCATTTGGAATATGCTATGCACGCCTGGAAACCCTGGACAGTTCAAGATCAGAACTGCCTCGAAAGAGTACAGAGGAAAGCCACCAAAATGGTTAGAAGTCAAAGCTCCTTGCCATATCCAACCCGCCTAATGAATCTTAATCTGTTCCCTTTGAGTTATAGGCAAATGCGTGGTGATCTCCTGCAGACATTCCGCATTGTGAAGGGATTGGATTGTTGCCTGGAATTCTCGGACTTCTTTGAATTTGCCGCCACGACCCATCTCCGAGGTCACCCATTGAAACTGCGTGTCCAGCAGGCGAGACTGGATGTGCGCAAGTTCTCCTTCTCTGTCAGAGTGGTTAAACCATGGAATGCCCTCCCTGAAGACGTTGTGATGTCACCATCGCTGGAAAGCTTTAAAAGGAACCTTGACAGTTTACTGTTCCGCAACGAGCCTAAGCGATGAGGAATTTATCTTAACCCTCGAGAGTCGTGCACCACTTGTCATATTTTATGACCGCCTTTTGTATCTTTGCAACCCACACGGTTTCTCTGTATACCGCACTTAATTTTGCGTTACAAATAGGGTACTCAAAGGCCCATGCCTATTTCCCTCATTAAATTGAATTGAATTGAATTGAACTATAAGAGATATAGGTCTAAGTTACACGAATAAGCTAGCATCAGATTAAATTTCTGCAAAGGCTACACAGATATGTGGTTTTATATCACATAATTTCTTCCTTCCGGAAATAAAGTTAAACCTTTACCGCATGTTTGTTCTTCCTATCGTAGAATACTGCTGTCCCCTCTTTGGGCTGATGAACCCCTCTGACCGCAGTTATATTGAGAAACTTCAGAGGGTTTTTATTTGAAGACTTTATTCTCTTCCTGGATCCAGTATCTCTTATACGGATAGATGACAGTTAGCAAACATTAAATTTCTCAAGGTTAGAGTACTGGAAGCCGGTCTCTGCTTCCTGTTTTGTGTTAACTCTAGCCCAAATCTGCCACGAATTAACGCTCTCACTCCGATTTGATAGACCCTATGCCACTCGTAACTCCTCCATGATCATTCCACCACCCCTTAGCTCCAGAACTAACTGTTCTCAGTTTTTTTGCCCCCAAATATGCTTTCATCTGGAATAATCTTCCACTGCAAATTAGGTTGTCGTCTACATTAGCTATTTTCAAAAACAATTACGCAAACATTTGAATTCGGAAGATTTAAAGTCCTTATTGTCTGTTTCCTTCCTAAACTCGCAACTTTTGGATTTTGAAAAGGGTCCTACCGGTATTTGAGGCAGCTCCCTTGATATAATACTGGTCTCTAAAAATATTTCCATCATCAGCTGGTCTGCTCGTTGGCTCGTTGGAAAGTGTGTGGTCCTAAGACTGCGTACCAGAAGGACCACTGAAAGGGTGATTCCTACCAATACATTCTCAATGGGCAGCCCCTTTCAATTGTTGAGGAACAGAAGGACCTCGGTGTTCTAATAAACTCCTCACTTAAAGCATCTTTACAGTGTTTAAAGGCAGCTAAACGCGCTACACAGGTCTTATTTGCGCTCAGACATGGATTTGTGCAGATTGATAAGGAACTCTTCCGAAAAACCTACGGGGTATTTGTTCGATCTCACTTGGAATATGCCGTCCAGGCCTGGCGTCCGTGGTTTAAGAAGGATTATCTACAGTTGGAACGAGTGCAGGCGAGGGCTACAAAGATGGTCAAGAATCTTAGTCATCTGCCTTACGAAGCCAGACTGGTTGAACTTGATTTGTTTCCTCTAAATTACAGGCAAATTCGCGGTGACCTTATCCAAACCTACCGGATTGTCAGAGGCCGCGATTGTGCCCTAGAATTTGCTGACTTCTTCGAATTGGCTTGGACGGAACATCTGCGGGGTCATCCCTTTAAACTGCAGAGGACGTTTGTCCACACGGAAGTCCGTCGGAACGCCTTTTCGCAGAGGGTCGTTGGAGCATGGAACTGACTCCCTGACGAGGTGGTCCTTTCAGAAATTGCTGACACATTTAAATTCAAACTAGATACTCATTTTCTGAGAAACTATTGTCAATATAATGAAGATTGTGTAAACAGTGGCAGGTTGCGGCAAGCCCACACATATCGATGACCCTACATTTTCATTTGTCAGATATATCACTGTAAACGTTTGTACTATTGACATTTTTGCATGTAAATAGGGAGCTCAAGGGCGAAAGCCTGCTTCCCTCAATTTTGTGACTTTAATTGACTCATCATCTGCAGAATCAATCTTTGCATTCACTTTTTCGTCCACCACCCTTTTAAACTAGCCTCGCCAACTCTTGACAAACGTGATACTTTCCTCCAATTTTGCAACCCTGACGATGGTCTCCTGGTTCAGTTGATGATCAAGGTGGGTACTGATGGTTTAGCCTCTTTGATTGGTGGACTATAATAATAATAAAAGTTGTATTTAATGCCGGTTTACAGGCATTGTCAGGTGAAATATTCAGTAAGTAGAGACTGGCAGTGAAAAAAAAACTCCTGAATATATATCATTATAAATGTTTTTTCCTATCTTTATGTTATTCAGGAGAAAAAAACTGCCGCCTGTAAGGATGATAGCAATTCACATCAGGGAAGGGCTTACACAATTGCAGTCTGTATGCAGTCTCTCTGTCTTTGCTAGGAACCGGGATTCTGCCCCAGGCAAGAAAGCATCCGTGTACGGTTGCTCACTGTCTGCCGAAGAAGTCAGCGGGTGCAGGCTGCAGAGACGGTGCCGTATCCCTCAAGGTAACACCTGGGATCGGGTTCAGATGCCGCGCACTCCGTCGAACAGGAAAACAGATTCTGCCGTGTCGGTGCCCAGAATTCTTGGAAACTGTTGTGAATGCAAGCCAGCAAGGTCGCATCTCGATGATGATCTCATGACCTCTACTGTCCCCTATTCTTTTTGACCCTGATGTACACGATGAGTTCCTCCTCTCTCACCTCCACAGGTGGTTATAAACAGTAGCTCTGAATGCTAAATTATCTCTCACCCGACAAGGAGCGTTGCGAACCCTCATTAGGGTTCAGCAACCACTTAATTTTACGTTACAAATAGGGTACTCAGAGGCCCATGCCTATTTCCCTCAATAATTTAAATTGAAAAAAATTGAATTGAATAGGTGATATAATCTACGTAGATAAACTCATATGTTCGACGTTTAATGATTTTAGATGAGTGAAATTCATTTCCTGTACAAAGATACTGTAATAATCAGATGTTCATATTAAGGAATCACTGCCACGTCCAATCTTAGCACTGGAACCATGGCTGCTCTTACCGCCACATCGGATTGCAATGCCTCAGCGGACTGAGGTAACAATGATCTATTTTAAAGCCATTTTAATGGCATAAAATTTATCATAGTAAATCCATATGGTCAGCACTAAAAGTATAATCAATCAACCTTTACTGAAAGAGCTGGACCATATTTTCTTTATTCAACGCTTCGATGCCGAAGAGTATATAAGCACACCTTCACTGCAGTCAAGCGTAAAGGCGTTTGAAGATATCTGCAAAAATGTATAGAACAGTCAAGGGCCTCTTTAACGATCTAATGTCTTTATAGAGGAGTGGCGTAATGTAGCATAACATCGGTTTGTTGATAAGGTATCTTTTTTGAAATGACATAAAGAAGACGATGTAACCACTCATGAAAATAGCCTGTAGACATTGCCTTCAGGTTTGGGTGAATGAATGTGCTCTTCGGGTGCTCCAACTTCTCCTCAGAGATCTCAGCAGGAAGTCGGCTTTAGTCGAAATTATATCTGAGTGCTGGATTGTATTGAATTTTAATGTAAATTGTGGTCGGGCAAACGGCATTTTCGGTGGATTGATGTATCAACAGAAGACGCTACGACTGAACTTTTCTGTCATATATATCTGGATTTAGTCACTCTTAATCTGGTTCATTTTTCAGATCTGGTACCTTCCATTCGCCTCCCCACCATATGAAACCATTTTGACCACGTACCTTTGGTGTACTCTGGAACATGAGCTTCCCAGGCAGCGACTGTTCTCGCTGAAAAACGCTTCGAGTTTCCAAGCTCCCCTCTCGGTAGGAGGTTATAGTTAAATGCAATCAAAGTGAAGGCCATATCAATTATTTAAGCGAAATTACTAACAAACCCTCTATAAACCTACTTTTATTCATCGGCTTTAAAGCTAGCTGATACAGTAACTAATCTACATACAATTTTTTTATATATTAATTGCCAGTTTACTGGCAAGGCCAAAAGAGATATACAGTAGAGGATTGAGCTGGCAGTTAAAAAAATTTTGATCGTTCTTTCAAGTGTTTTCGGGAGAAAAAACTGCTGTTTATAGAGTGATTAAAGTTCAGGATGGGGAAGGGTTTACACATATGCATGGTTTAGTCCTTCTTCCTTCATTGCAATGACTCCGGTATTCTGTACCAGCAGGTGTTTTGACAAACGGTTGCTCGCTGTCGACTGAGGAATAAGCCGATTACGGACTGCAGAGTCAGCGATATTGCCCTCAGAAAGAAGCCTGGCACATGAGTCAGAGTCCACGAACGCCATCAGAACGGGTGAGATATCCCACCGACTCAGCACCTTATAACTGTGGAAGGTGCCCTGAATTTAGAAAACTAGTGATAGCTCTCTTAATTAAAGGATAGCTTTGCTGAATTTTTATACTTCTCGGTAGCTCTTTCCAGATTGCTTTAGTATTTACTGAAAAAACTGAAGGTATCTAATTGTGCGTGCCAGAGGAAGAAATAAAAAGGCATCTCCATGACTGGTCCGCCGAGAGTGGTCGAGCTGCCTCTGAGTAGTAAAGGGGTTAAAGGTTCAACTGTTAAAAAGTTAAAAAGTAAAAATGGTCCCTTCTGTAATCTGTTAAAACACAATGGGTCGAGGTTAGTAAGCTCACAGAATTTTTTGCAGGAAAGGGTTTCGGTATTCTTAAGAGAAAAGTGTTTTATTAAAGAAGTGTAAGAGTGATTCGATCTTCTTCCATTCACTAGCAGGCAGAAGGTTTAATAGAAACGAGCAGTATTCCAGACTAGGTCTGACGTACATTTTATAAAGGCTGGTTTCAATATTGACGGTTTTAAAATTTCTGAATAATAAACCCTGTAGTTCTGCCTGCTTTGAGACAACAGGGTGCAGTGCTCTGACAGTTAAAGACCACTAGAATATGATAAATAAATAAATAAATTGTATATTTAAGGCCCAGAGAGCCCCGTCATTTCAAACTTAGTATCGCGGTATAAATAAATACAAAGTGGTTAATTGTTGCACTATTTGAGCAGAAATTAACGATATGGAAGGCGTGTCCGATTTAGAACGATTTGCCATTTTTAAAACAATAGTCAACAATCTTTGACATATACGGTGAACTAGAAAAGAAGCAGTACAAAAACTCCTACGTTTAAATCGAAGGCGAAAATCAGCGAGCTGCCAATTTAAAAAAAAATTAAGAGAAAAAAACTTCTTCACTAAACAATTTATAGCTAGATGCAATGGGATAGTACTGTGATGTTGCTGACAACGTATGAGGGTTCGTAACGCTCCTTGTCGTGTGAGAGATAATATAGCAATCAGAGCTACTTTTCGTAACCACCAGTGGAGGTAAGAGAAGAGGAACTCATCGTGGACACCAGAGTCAAAACGAAGAGGGGACAGTAGAGGTCATGAGATCATCATAAAGATGCGACCTTGCCAATTGCATTGTCCACCAATCAAAGAGGCAAAACTATCAGAACCCGCCTTGATCATCAACTGAACATGGAGAGCATCGTCGGGGTGCAAAATCGTAGGAAATTTATTTAGAATTTATATTTGGTTAGCACCGGCAAGGCACTGTCTAAGAAAACATTAGTAACTAAATAATGTTATGACAATGTATGCAGATAAAATGTACAAATACATAACTTGTCCTGCTATGTCAACAGTACGCGACGTTTTTAAATTAATGGTGAACTAGAAAAATAGGCAGTGAAAAAAAAACTCCTACCATAAAAATGGAGGCAGAGTTCAATAGGCCTTCATTTTTTAATAGAAGGTAGGAGAAAAAAACTGCTTAGGAAAAAATGGTCAGGTGGTAGATTAGGGTAATATGGTAGTAGCATTTCAGAATGAGATAATGAAACGTCGAAGTGATTCGTTCTTGATCACTTAGGCGTATGAAACAAAATCTCACGAAAATGCGTCAATGAACTTAAGTCCTCAGCATCTTAGGATCCAGAATTGAATTCTGATGATGATAAGTATCCAAAGAAACGGCAGCATTTTAGACTGTCGACCACCGCATGTGTACGTCCGAATGACGTCATAGTTTGGATGACTGGTGATATAAGGAGACATCATAGTTCATGGGCGACTCGAGTTAGCGAAAATATGGTTTCAAGAGGGTCACTTAAATTCCCAATGGTCCTTTCTCCGAGTCATGGGCAAAGCTACTGGGAAAAGATGAGGAAAATAAAAGGATAATAGAATCAGTGTTAAGATAAATGTGCAGTCTTCGTTTGAATGCAGATAGACAAGTTAACGACCTTATTTCAATTGGCAAGTTATTCCAAAGAGAAACTATACCTAGAAGCATAAGACGAGAGAGCGTTTACACGTGGAGGATGCAGGGGTTGTCGGTGACAACCATCAGCCCTCATCTAAGCATAGATGGCCAGGATATAAATGTACCTGGCGTTGTTAAGGACCTGGGCATATCATATTCCAACGGTTTCAATCTTTCCAGAGCATTGCGCCCTGATTGTCTCAAAGCACGCAGAACTGCCGGGTTTATCCTCGGAAATTTTAAAAACTATTGATATTAGACTTCGTTTCTATTTAGCCTTCTGCGCGCGTGGCGAACGGAAGAGAAATAGAATCGGTCCAACACTTCTTCACGAAAAGAATTTTATCGTTGGAGCACAGTAATCTGTCGCATCAAGAACGCTGTGGGTCTTGTTAACATTGATCCCTTATGGTTTCGCCGAGTGCAGAAGGGACTATGCTGTAAGCTTTTGCATAGTCGATACGGTTTTAAAATCCCCTTATCGCTGTGAGGCAGCTTGACCGATATCCTCGGCGCAGCGATCATCCGCAATGTCTTTTTATTTCTTCCATTGGCTCGCACAGTATAAGTATCGACGGTTCTTTTCGACGATAAACGCCATGGCCGTATGTGGTCAAACTCATAATATCAAAAGTCCAGCGGAGGTTATTCTTTTGTTTAAGATTACCATTACTATGTGCATTCAGAACAGTTTCCAAGATTTCTGGGGCGCCGACACGGTAGAATCTGTTTTCCTGTTCGACGGAGTGCGCGGCATCTGAACTCGATCAGGTGTAACCTTTGAGGGATACGGCACCGTCTCTGAGTTCTTTCTCCGGAATAACATGAAATAGGAAAACACTTATAATGATATATTTCAGGAGTTTTGTTTTGCACTGCCAGCCTCTACCCACTGAATATTTCATCTGACAATGCCTGTAAACCGGTATTAAATACAACTATTATTATTATTATAATAGGGTGCCGAATTTCTTAAGGTTGCTGGAAGAATAACGGGGTATGACGAATGGCAGAGTGTTGAACTATTATTTAGTCGGA
>WEDG01000511.1:0-148798 GCA_017591395.1 Schistocephalus solidus
CTATCATTACCACACACACACACACACACACACACACACACACACACACAAACACACACACACACACACATCACCATCATCATCATCACACATCATCATCATCACATCATCACACACACACACATCATCATCATCATCATCATCACACACACACACATCATCATCATCATCACACACACCACACACCATTACCATCACACACACACACACACATCACACACACCACACACACACACACACACACACACACACACACACCACACACACACACACACACATCATCATCATCATCATCATCATCACACACACACACCACACACACATATCACACACACACACACACACGTCAATCTGCGAAAGAAAATGAAAGAGAGGCCTGTCCGGAATCTATTGACATGTTTTATTGGACCACCCCTGTGCCTCAACTTCTGCTGGTTTGGATCCACTGACAAGCGGTCATTTATTGGTTGTCGGCTCTATAAACCTTTTACTGGTAGGTCATAACGTTTCCCTGACGTCTGCAGAAGCCATTCGCCAAAATACCAGCTTCACTAATTGTTCCGAAGATGTTATTCGCAGAACAGCTATTGACTGGTTCCATGGTGACAGAGACAGGTGCGGTGGGAGATCAAAAACCCGGGAGGCAACTGAGAAGGTAAAACCACACCATTGAAATCAATCCTGGATATTTATTCAGCTTCCAGAATATCCCAGCTGTGGTGCAATATGCCCAACACAGTCTGCGTGCACGAAGACTTGGTAATTATCTCAATGTCTTTGCACATAACGAATTCCAGGTTTAAACGTTATTAACTAAGTGATATTTATTTTGATCCTGACTTTGTTATTTATAACTCTTTTTCATAACGTTCACCACGGTAACCAACATATTAATGTTTTTCTAGGAACCACCGATGGATAGCGGGCAGCCATGTGACAAACCTATGACAAATTTATCCAACGCATGTACTCGTGTTGATTATACTTTTATAATAAAATACTTTTGTAAATTACATACATCAATACTAATCATCATTACATCATCATCATCATCATCAATACTATCATCATCATCATCATCATCATCATCACTTATCATCATTATATAATCATTTATCATTACTTCATCATCATCATCATCATCATCATCATCATCATCATCATCATCACTACATCATCATCATCATCATCATCATCATCGATCATCATCATCATCACCTCCTCATCATCATCATCATCATCATCATCATCATCATCATCATCATCATCATCATCATCATCATCATCATCATCATCACCAAAACTATCATCATCATCATCATCATCATCATCATCATCATCATCATCATCATCATCATCATCATCATCATCATCATCATCATCATCATCATCATCATCATCAATCATCATCATCATCATCATCATCATCATCATCACATCATCATCATCATTACTATCACACACACACACACACATCATCATCATCACCATCACTACATCACACACACACACATCACACACATCATCATCATCACCACACACATCACTACTCATCATCATCATCATCATCATCATCATCATCATCACTCACACATCACACACACACACATCATCACACACACATCATCAATCATTTTCTGTGGCTGAAAGAAAATGAAAGAGAGTTCGTCCGGAATCTATTGACATGTTTTATTGGACCACCCCTGTGCCTCAACTTCTGCTGGTTTGGATCCACTGACAAGCGGTCATTTATTGGTTGTCGGCTCTATAAACCTTTTACTGGTAGGTCATAACGTTTCCCTGACGTCTGCAGAAGCCATTCGCCAAAATACCAGCTTCAATAATTGTTCCGAAGATGTTATTCGCAGAACAGCTATTGACTGGTTCCATGGTGACAGAGACAGGTGCGGTGGGAGATCAAAACCCGGGAGGCAACTGAGAAGGTAAAACTACACCATTGAAATAATCCTGGATATTTATTCAGCTTCCAGAATATCCCAGCTGTGGTGCAATATGCCCAACACAGTCTGCGTACGAAGACTTGGTAATTATCTCAATGTCTTTGCACATAACGAATTCCAGGTTTAAACGTTATTAACTAAGTGATATTTATTTTGATCCTGACTTTGTTATTTATAACTCTTTTCATAACGTTCACCACGGTAACCAACATATTAATGTTTTCAGGAACCACCGATGGATAGCGGCAGCCATGTGGACAACCTATGACAAATTTATCCAACGCATGTACTGTGTTGATTAACAATTTTTTATAATAAAATACTTTGCAAATTTCATCTTCACATATCCTGTGAGTGGGTACATCGCCGGAATGGCTTGAATGGATCTCAACGGAAGCCATATTAATTGTTTAAAATTGGGCTGTTAATAGAACAATAATTAGGGGTTGATCAGTAGTGGCCGATTATTATGGAGAAGTTTATGTTCGTTGGGTGTTCGATATAAAGGAAATGGGGCTGCTACTGCGAGAAAATCGTGGGGTCCCGCAGCGCAAATTTTTCCAGTGAGGGGGCCAGAGGGGGCCAGGCGGGGCTGGTGCTCGTAGGGATCAGTATCTCAGCTATTTTTACAATTTTCCATTTATCTATAGTAGACCAGGGCATCTTATTAACTAAATGATGGTTTTAAAATTTATTTTTCAAATATACCACCTAATGCGTTACGAACGAGTTGCAATTCGCTAAAATTCGCCAAAAATTCCTCTCTACAAACATATCATATAGACGGCTGGCATAAGGTTCGCCTGTTCCGTTTTGGCACCTAAATAGATCCATATTGTATGAATTGTCTATAGTTCTAATTCTAACTGCCTTCCGTATTTTTCAATTTTTCTGATATTCGTGGCAAAATGTTGAGCAGAGTTAAATGTAACTTGCCCACAATTATTTAATTGTATGCGCTTTATTAGCACAGAAGGTAATCTTGGTGACAAATATAACATCGCTAAAAACCGAACAGATTACCATGGTAAGAAACTAACAATGGGGATTGGATATCAATCTGCTTACCAGCAAACATTTGACGTTGCTAGATGCGGATATGCCATGCAATTGGGCTTTAGAGGTGTATGTTTACTGCCACATATCAGATTTTTGTGCTCAGGTCAGAGAGGAATGTTTCGGAAAGGGATGAAATTTGATTTTGTTTTATTCACTTGCGTTTACAACATATCACATTTACGAAAAGTATATTTACTGCCGATGTCTGGCATATCAGGTCACCTTCAGATAATTGGGCTTTCTTTCGGATTTTCGGGAAAAGCATCTTACATTTATTTACGATTGGCGCACAACCGGTTTTATCATATTTCGTCAGCCATAGAAATACTCTTTGATTGTTTAACCTTATTAATATTTTGTTTTGAACATCGCGGCAAATGCGCGTTTTTTAGAATCATGAGAGGTTCGCGAAAGAGTGAGTCGTGCATGATTTTTTTTATTATCATATTTTTGTGCCTTTAATAAATTAGTACCCACTTTTAGTATAAAAACTAGCATTTTAAAACACAACTACCATTTCGCGTTTTTTCATCATGTCATACAAAAATTGGTTTAATTATCGTGCATTGGAAGATGAAAACTTTTTTCTTGTGCAGTTTTGTTTTGTTTGGTCTTACATTTGTCTGAGTTTGGGTATGTGCTCGAGGATCCTCGCCTGACGTCTGAGCACGGAAATTCTGGGTGGAGAAAACAATTTTTCGTCATAAACATGACTTCGCTCTGCAGCTGACAGTTATTTTTTCTTGTTTTTAATCTTTCATGCCGCACAAGCATCCAATTAACTGTCCACGTGTTAGCATCCTGTTTTCTGGAATAATTTTCTCACTGCCAGTTTACGTAGAGTGATTCAGTCCTGATTTTGTCAGGAACCCCGCAAATAAGCCAATTATCAACATAAATGTTTAAATATCTTGCTGCAAAGGAGGGCTTTGCTTGTGGTTTTTGTTCAGTCTTCGTATATGGAGATAGCGAAATATAGAGAATTTTATTCAGTCAAGTTTGCGTAAGAGTACCGATTTATTTCTGCACCGTGCTATGTCTAATTTCCATCGACAGCCTTCACACATGCTTTCATCTAACTCCACGAAAACTATAAGTAATATATGCGTTCCACATTAAGGAGTCCTTCAGCCGGTCACCCCACACACAGTAACTAGTTATCCCTCCAGATTCTTCGGCTCATAACAAACCCAAACGCCTCAGATTTAACTAGTGAGGCGTATGCTGGTGTTCTGTGAAAGCTGAATTCCCAATGCGCATTCCATTCTATTCCATCTTTCATACCCAGCCCGCTGTCGGAGCCGGTAATTCATCGGGTGCTGTGGCTGGACGTAGTGACTATCAAAGCCATCCAATCAGTCTAGGCATTATAAACATGGCCTGATCACATCAGTTACCAGTATAGTTCAAAGAACATGCTTTCCATTTACGTCGGATGTGCATGTTCTGACTTGGGACTTTGTCGTGGCCATTCCCGCCA
Source organism: Schistocephalus solidus (assembly GCA_017591395.1). NCBI lineage: Eukaryota > Metazoa > Platyhelminthes > Cestoda > Diphyllobothriidea > Diphyllobothriidae > Schistocephalus > Schistocephalus solidus. The sequence continues at coordinate 4,501 of WEDG01000511.1, forward strand.
TGGCGAAGTACATCACAGGCATGCTATCGAAACGTGGTATGGTGTGGCGTTTGGTGTTGAAGGGGTTCACATGTGATATCGGGGCAGGTAAAGTAAGATATAATTATGCCGGCTGGGGTGCAGTTTTATTGAAGATTGGCATCTAGGTGCACATGGCCGAATAGACCCATGCAATCAGAACATTTTTTGAGCATTTTACGCAGGTGAAGCGAGTGCGGCGGATGTATTTGGTAATCTTGACATTGGCACAACCATTTCAGTGCTATGGAGTGGTAAGTGCGTCATGCCAATGTCCAGTGGCAATATGGGCAGGATGGAACTGTGGGTGGATATTGAAGTCACAGGTAATGGTCACCAGCTTCTGTTTAAGGCATTCGCGAGTGACCAAACAGGCCTAGTCCTGGTGCGAAAGTGTGGTTTCAATGGTGATAGGTTAGGACTTAGTCCACATTTTTGTAGTAATGGCTGTAATGGAAATGTTTTCAGATCGGTAGGAGTATCATTCTTGGAGTTGCTTGTAATGATATTTTGTGACACGAGAAGCGGTTTGGTCATGCTGGCATTGTAATGGATCCACAGGTGTTCAATGAGGCCGATCCTTGCACACGAACTCTGTTGACAAAGTGGAAACAATAAAAGGATTTTGATGCGTGCGTCTTTGGTCCGCAGCACTTGAGTCTTGCGGGTCGCTCTCTGTTTTGGCGACAGCTATTCCACTAGCTTTGAAGAGGGCTGCTCCAGTTTTCACGGTGGTATGCCATGTCTGTCGATCTTGAACGGTATCCTCCCAGGTCTCTAGGTCGATCTATAGGTGCTTGATGGAGACCTTCAAATTGTCCTAGTGACAGTGCCGTTGTCACTACAAAAGCCGCTCTGTTGCAGTTGTATCCGTCTCAGCATGGCGTGGATGCTAAGGATGTCGATTCTTTCCAGGATCCCAATGTCTGAAATCCTTTCCCGCTACTTCACTTTCAGTATTCTTCGTGGTAACAGGAGTGAATGTGATCTAGTCTTCCTGTTTGGTCTTCATAAGCAACCCTCGTCTCCGCTCCCTTACCAAAGCATTGTCAAGACACCAGCCCCGTACATTTTCAGGTTTGTGTTGAGTAGGATGCCACGACTGTGTCATAGGGAGAGCTGTAGCATTCCGAAGACTTGGCTACATCTGGAGATTTGTCTGGAGAGTTCCTCGTCTATCTTGGTATTTCTTGCAATCGCCTCTAAACGTAGGCGGCTTTCTCTACTGCTATCCGACGAGTTCCACTGATATTCGCCACTGACAGTGGCCTGAAATTAGTAAAAGCACTGTTGTCTCTATGCTGCTGGGTTGGTCGACGTTTGAGAAACCGGACGCGACGAGGCCCGCACTGTGTTGCGTGACCCTCTTCCGTTGTCGGGCTTTGTTTGCAGTCATCTCCAAACGATAGGTCATGAACTCTAGCTTTTGATGCCTTTGAAAATGCTTTCAGACAACGGGTTTTGAACAGTTTTCACTCGGTTCGGTTAGTCGTGTCGCTTTCTGGACGCTCCTCACTTAAGGTGTCTATCAACATGACAGCGAACATGTGCCTGCATTGGGTTGGAGGGAGTGCATGGGCCTAATTCACACCATTGACCGCTAAGAATGCTTCAGAAATTGGCCCGGTGTCGGTCACGTGAGTCGTCTTTCCGTCGTGGTGTTGTTTTATCGCCTAAGCCATACGCCCAGGAAATCCGCATTTCATTGCGCTTTTCAAGAAGCTGTCGCAGTTAACTGTATTGAATACCCCCAGATCATTGAACCTAGTCTTAAAATTGGTCCTCATCTCCTTACACTTCACTTACAATTGACGGGTCGCGAAGAACATGTCTGTGGTCAAGTGGTCCTTTTGAAATCCATATTGCGTTTCTGGAAGTATTTCCCGCCCCAAATGCGTGTTCAGTTGATTGAGTAGAACTCGGACAAAGATTTTGTGTCCACTGTTGAGAATCAAAATGCACTTGTGGTTATTACCGAGCTGCCGGTTCCTTTTGCGTTTATAAATTTGACGGTGTCGGTATCCTTGAAGTCTGCAAGGGTTTATCCTTGTCGTCAAATCTCGTACAACAACGAATAGAACTTTTCAATGTGTTGTGAACCGTAATACTTGTAGATCTCGGCTAGAGTTACCCCTGCTTCAGTTTCTTTGCCTCTGGACAGCTGTCTTACTACTCTGATTGCCTCACAAAGGGAAGATAGACGGTCGAGGTCGTCCTCGACACCCACTTGATTATTTCGGTTGATGGCCTCTTCGCTTATTAGTGACGGGTGATTGAGGACGTACTGTAATTATGTAGTCCAATGCTCTGGGATCTGTAACCGCTCCGTCAGGTTTGTTCCATCCTGGCACAGCAACGACACAGTCCCCATGACTGGAAGATTGTGGACTGCTGTAATAATTGCGAAGAAATTCTTCGTCTCACAACGGTCGCCATGTTCCTCTATCTCCTAGCCAAGGGATCGAGTGGGAACGTTTGACTTACGTTTGACTCACATCACGAATCTTCCAGACTGAAAGTTGAGAAAGGGATGTTTAATGATGAGAACGTAACCGGAATGGATCCTTCCAGTCCCTCTCGTTTACAGCGCTTTTCGGTCTTTATTTACTCGTTTTTGTTCAGACGAGATTTGCGACATACTTTCAAGGTACTACCTTTGGACATCAGTCTACAAGCCAGAACAACGCATTGGCTCTGAATGCTTAAGATTTGAAAAGCCGTGAAATTCAAATATTTTACACCGTCAATTACTGCATAGACAGAAGAGTTATTTCGTACTCCGAAAAATGCGAACTCTTGTGCAACACTGGAGCCTACGCGTTCTTTCAGCCCTTCTTAGACAACCTACTTGACTTTACCGAGAAACCAATAGATGAGGAAAACAGTAAACGTAAAGCGCTTGTTCTCAATAATGACAGCTGGCAGGGAAGATTTACAACCAAATCCTCGCACACAGGGTTAGGAATTTATTGAAGGTTTTGTTCCGTGCTCTTCAGTTGCGCAACTCCAACCCTGTGTTTACGTTTATGTCTTTTTGTTGCCAATGCACGAGGTCCATCTATTCAGGTATCGAGCTCCTAGGCAAGTGGTGTCTCTTCGAAGTTTCTTCAGGTTTCCTTTGATTTGTTTTGGCTGCACCTCACAAATATGACATTTTTTGGCTAACATTGTTTTAATTTTCGCCTCTTTCAAAAACGTGAGCTTACAATTTCTTTCATTATAGATGTGGTTCCAGGTGGGACACTGATATCCTTGAGTAAGCAATCTTTTCATGCCGATAATTTTTTTCAAAATTAGGTAGCAAGTCAAGACGATCATTGACTGATCTCAGTCGAGGTAGCCCTCCCATTAAAAAACCTCGACCAGATGTTCAGGAAGGTTAGTTTATCCGAGATTCGTTTTTTAAAGCTTCAGTAGAATTGCATGTTGTTTGTTTCTACAACTGTTTACTAAAATTCCAGATGGAAATGGTGATAACAACTGTCTTCATTGAGAAGCTGTACCACGTTTCCTCGCGATGGTGCTACCGTCGGTTCTAGAATCCGTCAAATAGACTTATAATAGGTGTTTTTGCCTAATTTATCTGAGTTTAGTAACTGGTTGGCTTAATCTTAGAACAAACTACTGCGTTCAATATAGAAACTTTAATCGCATACATGTAGCGAAAGTTTAAGGGTTATGTTTATGTATATCCTCCTTTCATCCAGTTACCTAAAAGATATTTAACCCCGCTCTAGCTGCAGCCCTTTGCGAGTTTCATCGTCTTACTCTTTTCCTTCTACACTATCTTCAACATTGTGCTAACTTGTTAGACCCTATGCCATTTACATTCGCGGGTTTTTAAACGGTTTTCAGTGGTAATGCTGCTTCAATGGAACACAATTTTCAGGAACGCTCCTCTTTTATTTTTAATTTTTTCTTTCTCCCGTAAGGTTGATTCCGCCAAATTTTGTTGCAGCGAGATGATGCTATTAAGTACTGTGGCCAGTACCAGGAAAATATGACTGATTCCAGTGTTGTATTTCTTATGAAATAGTTTACCATACTGACAACACAGGTATTACCTAAAAGCCCAGACACGTGTTTCGCCGATATTCTGACGCTGCATGGCACAGCTGCGAGGGGTTCGGCTCATCAGTGGGTTCCCCAGCATTCCCTGTTTATTGGTAGATACTCCAGTTTTTGAAATTTCGGCTTTTTAATTTCATCAGAAATTAATTTTTATCTTGGAGCAAATCAGTTTATTTAGGGTCTATAGGCGCAGACCCTAATTTGATATGAATATATGGGCCGAATTCAATCAAAAACTGCGGGATAACCGTGTAATATTAACAAGCTGCCAACATTCAGTCAGTAGTATAACCTATGAAATAATTTACCATTCTGGCAGCATAGGTACTAGCTAAAGCCCAGACGCGAGTTTCGCCGATATTCTACCGCTGCATGGCACAACTGCGAGGGGTTCGGGTCATCAGTGGGTCCCTCAGAATTCCATGTGGGCTTTCTGGTAGATACTCCAGTTTTGACATTTCGGCTTTTCAATTTCCTCAGAAATTGATGTACCTTTTTGAAATCTTTAGAAAGGACTGTACTATATTGAATAAGGCCAATGGGCTGCGCGTGTCTATTATTTTTCGTCAGGCCGATCCTGCACGTCTTTCCTCCTAGTTAGCTGATATGCGCGTAAAATATGGTTGTATCTGCAGAGTCGTGGCCTGAAAGGTTTTAAACTGATGTGGACACTTAATTCCTTAGGTGTCCTGCTGTGCATACTTTCTTTGGCATTCATATTAGCTCCAATGAACGAGATTCTCCGTGTATATTAAGATTTGTTATGTTTGGATGGAGGAGTCCCGAAATGTGTGCCACACGTCAACGTGGATTAAATGCCTGATCAGGCAATGCAGCCAATTTAATTTCTAACCATCTGTAATCAATTTGGCTACCGAACCCGCCAGGAAGTGAGCTAATGACGTGGTATTGACACGCAAGCCGTCATCGCCATAATCGAGGTTACACTTAATTCACCATTGCAAAGATAATAGTAATTGTCCATCAACAAAATGGACAACCCAGCGCACGTAAAATCTTCATTCAGCCAGGACATTACATATACAGGGATGGTTTATTTAGCTCCCATTCATCATATTACTTACCCTTAACGTTTATTTCCCGTCTGTGTTAGTTAATCCTGCCGAGCTATTGTCCCGAGTGGAAGCTCTGGTTTCTAGTGGGAACATAACCGAGGCCGACTCTATCCTCCTATCCGCCTTCAGTCACCTCCGCTCCTCTCAGTCCGCTCAGACGCTGGGATTAGGTTCGTCCAGGCCCGGCGGTTTTGGCACCTCTGCATCCTCATCCTCCCGCCTGCCCGCTGCCCTCTCTCTCGGCCTACTGGTCCTAGGGCGCACTCAACCCTCTCTTTTCTCACGCCCGGCCATCCAAGATCAACTGACAGAGCTGCTAACCCATGCTCCGCGTGGGTTTAATGCTACTCTTCCCCCTGCTGTTGTTGCTACCATTGCTGCCCGATCCAGGGGTCTCCATGTACGCACCCATCTCTTTTTACCTTTTCTCATCTTCTGGACCCCTTGGTGACACTCATTTCCGCTATGAAATCCTTGCAGGTACTGGCAGCCAATCTCCTCATGGTCGCTCTCACTAACCAACAGAAGTGGCCCTCTAAGCTGGTTAAGGTGCGGCTTTAAACTGTCCGCTCTACATGCTTATTGTACGCACCCTGCAATTCCACCTGCTCCTACTACTTCGTTTCATTTGATCTCTTTATTCAGGCGTACTTGGAGGACAGTTTAAGCGATCGCATCTGGGTGGACCTGGACGAATGCAAGGCCTTTGTTCTCAACCTTGAAACAGCCTTTCCCAATGTCTTAGGCGATCCGAAAGGCCTCTTTGCTATCCTATGTAGTAGCGCAGCGACTGGCGGCGGCAGCTCCGGCACACCGGGATCAGGGGGCAATTCATCTGGCTCTGGTTTCAGTACTCAACCAGTCCAGGCGGCCCTTTACCTCACTACGCCATTGCATCAAGGCCAGCGCCCCTCAGATTCATGCTTTACGGCCCGCTCGATGCTCACTGACCTCACTGATGCCATAACCACTGTATTGGGCAGCCAATCTGTGAATACAGCGAAGGTGTGTCATAGCAAGTAGTACCATTAACCCCCATAAGTACGGACTATCTCTTCATTTGTTTTTTCTTAGTTGAAGTCCAGTTAATAACAGTTTTGGTAGACTTAGGTTCTCTGATATAGTGTGCTCGACTCACAAGTTTCAAGTACCATTGTCTTTAGTGCCAGTAAGCTACCATCGTCTCTGGCATCAACTTTTTGTGCAGTTCTTCGCTTTCGATCAATTTTTCTGTTTCAGTCGCTGTTTTAACTTCCTTTTTCACTCGTTGACGTAAAATCCACTTGCAAGGCTGTTTCCGAACTTCTTTCGGTAGTTTTACCATCTAATTTATTCACAAAAACACGATTGGCTAGGAAGCAAACCTTTCCACATACCGCTTTTTTAAACCTTCAAGGTGGTTCATGGGGGTGAACCCGGTCGCTTCGTCTCCCCCCCGTTTTGAATCAAGCCGTGCAGCCGTCGAGGTCATCATCGTTCACACTCTGCGCGAGGCTCTAGCTCGTCGGACTGGTTCTGGCGGCACTACTGTTGTTTCCACTTCAAGCGGAGCATCCGATTCGGCCTCCAACACTAGTCTTAGTGTATTGAGTAGTGGCGAGGTTATCCATACCCGATGCCTTATTCGAACCCTTGGCTTAGCTGCTGGCATTCCCGAGCTGCGCTCACTCACTTCATTGCGCCTCGAGCCATGGTTGACTGTGAGTTAACGTTTACTGAATGAGACTTTTCCTGAATTGTTGTTTAAAGTTTTTATTTTAGTTAATTAATCGTGGTTTGTGGCTGTTCTAGAACCCGAAACTACAAATATTAGGGGCTGGTCTCTTCGCTATCATTGCAACTAACTGTCGTCTTGGAGCTCTTTCACCCTACGACATTGATGTCATGGTGACAATTATCTACCGAATTCGTTTGAAGTTGCTGAAATCTAACATCCAGGTGAGTTTTTATTTTGTCACGCCCCAGCCTCTCCAGGTCTACCAGCACCATCTTACGTTGCAATCTCTCTTACAGTCGTCCGTATTGGAGAGCGTTTGCCGTCTTGCGTTGGCCAACTCTTCAAATCTCACCACCCTGATTACCCTCTGTTTGGCCGGAGAGCTACCCACCGCAGCGTCAGCCATGGTCGAGTCGGGCATCAAGCAGCAGACAATGGCCTCAGCGCTTCCGTCCTCGCAGGTGAATGCCAACACCTCGCCCTCAGCGCGTTCTCTTAGTGAGACCATCAAGGTCCTTTGCTCTTCTTCTGTGGCAGACAGCCGTCCGTCGGAGCTTCTGACTGCGACAATTGCGTCGGTGGCTGCTGGTGCCGCTGAGGCTGTCGGGCATGGCCACTCGTCCGCTGTGGCCTTAATTCTACCGAAGTTGTACCAGCGATTCCCGTCGCAGGTTGTTAAGGTGAGTCAAGCTTAAGGGATCTTCTCCGAGGACCTTCACTTGAGATATTTACACAAACTGCAGCAGCAGATCCAGCGGATTTTTGATATGCCTGGGCACCTTCAAAGTTTTGGGTTAAATCATTGCCAATTGGATGATAAGTAGGCTATCGGAACCTTAGAAGCATATTGCAGTAGGTGTTTCTTGATTATGACCTTCTAAAGCTTCTTAACAGTTTATGGTATCTCAGTCAGTAAAGCCTGGTTCGTATGTACTGAGGAACCACGCCTGTGTGTGCCACGAATGGACAGGGGCACTATACCAGGCCAGCCAATGCTGTGCGCTACCGAACCATTAGAACTGGATGATTGCTGGCGAAGATAGTGAGTGGGAGGCCGCACGAAGGTCGCTGCGAGGGCTGCATGAACGCTAAGGCTACTAGCTTGCTCAAGTTTCTATATCCTTTGGGCAGTTTAAAGCCTACCAATTAAATGGTTTAATGGTAGGGGTGTATTTTATGGCCGCCTAAACAGGACATAGGAGTAGGACCCGCCCTACCCGCTTAAAATAGGTGACCTTGTGATAAAATTCAGGGAGGGTAATACCCGTGTCTTAACCCTGAAAATAACCATAAACTGTCACCTTAATCTTAGCCCTAGCCCTAACCTAAACGTCAACCCTACAGTTAACACTATAATAACCTTAACCCTTAGCATAATCGTGCACCTAATCCAAACTCTGGCCTTAAACTCAAACCTAACCCTAAACTTAACCCTAACCCCCAGCTTAATCATAAACCTACTGCCCGGAATTCGGCAAACAGCCACATGTATTGTGGGTGGTTCCTCTTCCCGTGTTCTGTTTAGGCGGTCATACAAGGCATCGTTACCTGTTCGAATATTGACGCCCTGAACGAGTGAAACTAGGCAGCACAGATGGATAAAGGGTGAGAGAGCGAGAGAGAGAGAGAGAGAGAGAGAGAGAGAGATGCGGTTAGGAGAAAGACAAAAGCTGTCGCTTGAAGATTCGCAAAGAAAATATTCAGAAGCTACTTTGACCAACATACGGAAAGTTAAAAGATGTGAGACAAACTATTAGCAACACATTAAAATATGTGCCTGTTTATAGATTCCCGCCTCACCTTACGTCAAAATTGGGGCAAGGATAAATAACTGCCTACGGCCAGTTTAAGCCATATAGATGATGCGGTTTTCCCAATGAAAACCATCAAGTGCATCTGCGCTGTTAAGTGCTCCAACGTTCTTATTATGGAACTCTATGATTTACGGGTTACTTTACCTACTGCTACAACCTACCAGCCATGAGCACCTCGGATTTTTTCGCATTTATAACCACGCACGTCGTTTCTGAATACGCAAAAACAGATCCTCGGGGAAATTTTGCACGATCGCATTGTGGAAGCCGTTACTGCGGACACCAGCCTTCTTCTTGACCATCCCTCGGACAGCGAGATGGTGACCGACTGCGTGACTCTGATGGCGCCCATGCGTCGGTTTCTGCGCGACCTCACCAAGTGGGTGCGCATGGCTGCAGCCGCTGGCTTCAACAGTGCCGTCGGTGCGGACTCGCAGACACCGCAGTTTTCAACTTCTGGCGGTGCACCTAATGCGTCTAGCTTTCTACCCTGTGCCGAGCTGGGCTACCATCTGCTGCATCTCGACCGCACCGCTGGCTTCGGCACCTTTCCCGAGGCTGCTGCAACGATCACTCAGCGCCTTCTGGCGTCCTCCAAAAAGGCCGGTCAGGAAGGCTTCAGTCCCTTTCTCGTGTTGCGTTATATATGTGCTGTAATTCATATCGTCTGCCAGCTCCAGCTTCTCTCTGCTACCCGTCTCAACTGGTATGAGGCACCCACCTCGAAAAAGAAGAGTGAGTCTCCGGTTTGTTACATAACTAACATTAATACTTTTCAGTAGGAGGTTTATTGGCAATGAGAAAAACTATAAACTGCCCACATGGTGGTTGTGTGCAAGGATTTATCATGGCTGTAGGATGAATATGAGCATTTCCCTTTTTCTCTGGGTTCAGATGTCGCACAGGCTATAGCATAACATCTAGCGAGTAATAGTGGCGATTTTTTGTCGACGGACAAAAGGGACACTTGACTCCTCACTTCTGCCTTCTTTACCGTCCTCAGTCAGGGATACACTACCCTTGAAATACCTGCGAATATTTCACGATTTTCACTGTTTTCAATCGATTGGCAATAAATGCAGATCCTGTACTATGTGTTTATCAAAACCATCAAAAGATGATATTTCTTAAAAGCATTTACCTATGAAATGAGGTTTTGGATATTCTTTCCAATGGAGCTGACCGTTTTGTGTCATATTTGTAGATTCACCCAAAAATGAAAACTCGTTACCGAGGCAGATGAACGTTCACAATAAAATTTGACAATTAATACGCCAACGGTCAATTAAAAAACGTTTTATAATAAGTTACCCATTTAATTAGATATTTCGCTGGCTAATATATACGGATTCATTTGAAACCTTTATTGCTTATATGACTCTTCTTTTATAGCACAGTGCACAAAAACTATGGACTTTGCCCTGCGGTATTAAATAGCATAGGAAATTTCTTTGATACCCGGTAACCTCAGATTTCACCCAAATCCTGTCTGTTTCCCTTCAATTTATAAGATTGAACATACAGTATTCTTTAGTAAAAGGCTTTCTGAGCCTCAAATCCACTCAACAGAGTAAATAAGAGGGCCAACTGTACGCTAAACTAAGCACTCAAATTCCGATCACATATTGCATGAGTTTGTTCATCTACTGTAATCCGACTATGTCTGAAAACTCTGGCATTTACTTCTCTGATGCCTAACTTCAGCTCAAGCTGATGTTCTGGAACTTTGAGATACTTTATTCTGGCGTTCCAAATAAGCAAGGAAGCTGCAAGCATCACTGCGCGTAGTTCGCTGTTTATTTGCCTACGTGGACACGTTGTGTTTCAGCAACGGCCATTTTTCTTTGCCATTTAATAAGACTGAAGGTTGCTTATTCAATATGGTCATTGCAATTTAAAAAAATTCCAGTTGTTCACGAGTCATCAGTGGCTTTTGGTAAAGAATCTTTGCTTTCGCGTGCGAACCATTTCTCATTTTTGCGGAGGTGCCGAGTACGTATTATTCTTCAGGTGTTTCATAATCGAATGTAGGGGGATTCGTTAGACCGCACTCGTCCACCGAAGGAAATACCAGCTTGAAAACAGCTATATAGCCCTTGGCGCCTGAAACTGATCAGGATGATTGTGCTGAGGATGACGAGTAGACTTGTCGACTTTTTAGCCGTTTCAACAGAGCTGATGGTTAGGCATCTGCATTTACCATTTGACTACGACACTATGCTCTCATGTTTAGACAGCGGCACGGAGACTATGAAGCTGCACCTTTCCTGTGTGCGGCAATTGCGCCTGAACTTCCTCCGCTGGTTCAAATCATTCTTGCCTCACCTGATCTCAACCTGTGCGCCGCATTTTCCGCCCACTTCGCCGCGTGACGCTTTCGCTGGCCTGGTGCGCCTCCTGCGCCGGGCCCTTTTCCTCGAGGCAACGGCGCCCCTTGACCAGGCTGCTGCTGCTGTCTGTAACCCTGACTCTGAAGTGGGCACTGAATGTCATTTTTCTGACTTCTACGCCGCCGATGAACTGTTGTCATCTTCACAGGACCAGACGTAGGTTGCTATTCCCCCGCCACTCTTGTTGCCCATAATCCGAACCTGTCTTCAATACGCTGTCACTATGACTCCCGTAATATTCATAGTTGAGGACAGTGGACTATCATGTACACAATTTATCCTCGGACCAACAGAATATATATATATATATATATATATATATATATATATATATATATATATATATATATATATACCCAATGGGCGTCCAATTTATTCGGTTACCGAGACACGCTTCATAGAATTAAAAAGCACGGTCTCCTTACTATCTCTCCCCCCTTTTCAGTTTTCTGCTCTGTGTCGTCTGCCTACAAATTATCCTCTTTCCCGTCTCTTTCCGCCAAGACATTTTGTTTCCCTCCTGACGTATGTGAATCTTCCGGAGAAGTTGGCTCATCAAGTGCTCCTATGTGGTCTCGAATCACATCGCGGTCTACTTAGTGCTGCGGATGCCGCTGCGGTTGTCTGTGAACTTATCTGGCGTGCGACCGCCCTCTCGATGGACAGCTGTGAGTATTTTCCTCTGATATGTTTCAAAGACTTATCCCCACTTTTTCATAGTTCCAGCTGTCCGATTTTTTTCTTCTTGTTTTAAGCTTTTGAGCCGGCCAATTTTAATAAGCCGGACCAGTTGATCGACCACCTCTATGCATGCTGCGCATACTGCACCGGTCAGGGCGTGCCAAGGTACCAATGTTCGTAGTTGAAATTAACTGTATACTGGACTGTGTTTACAAGTAAATAGTTAAAGCAGGGTTTTCCTTTATCTTTAGTGAGCTCTCCGAATTGGCCCATAGCGGAACATACTGGAAGGTGTCACTGGCTCTGGTAGCGCTAGCTGCCAATTTGCCGAAGACTTGTGGTAATTTTTCCTCTGGTGTATTCATTTTCGTTCCTATTTTCTAACTACGAAATAATCACGTACTTTTGAAATGACTTCTACCGATAGTTTCGAAAAGGTGCATCCTGGTAGGACCAATGCCCCTTCCATTTTAGCAAGCTCATTGTCTGAAACCTGCATAACTCTCCCTGCTCTTGGGTTACTTTTCGCTTTACTCCGCCCCCTAAGACTGTGTATTATCGGACACGCGAAAGGGCAACCTGTATATATATATATATATATATATATATATATATATATATATATATATATATATATATATATATATAACTATGAAATATCTCTCATGATTCTGTTCTGTAATAATGAATATTAATTGGCATCAAAACCATCCTCTTTTACGACAAATTATATGCTATGGAAAAAGTAAACGAATTTAAGTGATAAGAATTGATTATGAATTATTGGTATTCATTAGATGCTTGAAGATAAATAGATTGCTAACTGGGAGATATTTGCACGCGTGAGGATATGGCCCAAGCAAAGGAAGAACAGAATGCAATGCTCAGCAAGTTTGTGTAGTCTGATCCGTACCGTTTTATATTGTTGCCTAGACAGAGCTTGAATTTCTCGAGATCTCTCTGTCTATCCCGCGACTTTCACAATGTAAAACTGCATTCGTGACTACCTTTCCCTGTTGTCAATTTCAGGCGCGCATTTGTGGCTACATTACCCCACTGTTCGACGATTAATGGAAATGGTTATTACTAAGTAAGTATCTTTAGATTACTGCTGTCCTCTTTTACAAACTGCCCAAGTTGTCTCGGTCGTATCTGATGTCAAACTTTCTATTTTTAGTAATTTCGTTTACCCTCCGCTAACCCATGGTCAAAACAGCGATACGAACGCCGTGGAGTCAGAGCGCCTGGTATGATTTATCGATTTTTTTATTCAGCATACTTCATGGTACAAGCCAACCTCTTTTTTCTTAGCTTGACATCTCTCTCGTTACCCATCTAATATTAACCCTATGATGTTTTTAGTGTCGGATATATTTCTCTACCACTCACTGAATTTTAAAAGGCCTCGTGGAAGAGTGCCACAGTTTTCTTTGTCCGGTAGTTCCTCAATCGTTCCCTTTATTGTGCTCCAAAATATAGTTGTTCTATTGACGTCGGCCCCTCGTCTATTACTTCCTAGGGTATATTCTTTGTCATCCCGAGCCTGGGATTTACTTTGTGAAGAAATTGGGAAGTTAACGATCGCGTACTCATACTCCGCAAATTTTTTTACATCAACGCATGACCCGTTATTGAGCGTATTTCCTAATACCTAGAACCGGGAAATGGAAATTCAGCTGATTATTCAGTTGGAATCACGCATTCTCCTCGCTTCCAAGGGGGAAAATAGTGAGTCCGATGGAGATAAGTCCTCTGTCATCCCGATCACTTCAGAACAGTCAAAACTGATTGGTCAGCTGGTTCGTAATAATCCACGGGGTGCCTGCCGCTGCCCTCCACACGAACAGCTGGCAATTCTGCGCAGTCTTAGTGATACCCTGAGTCTGCGTCGCCGTCTGTGTGCATCCCGTCAACCGGACTTTCTGCTGGAACTTATCAGATCTCAAGGTTGGTTGTTGCTGAATTGTTTAAATGACCGTCTGCACGTGCGTCTTGCGGGCTAGCCCACTGGCTCCGTTTTCATTTTAGGTCAGGGTTTGCCCCAACGATGGCTGCTTGAGCTGGTGGAATCTGTTGGTTGCAGCATGGACGCCTTGCCCCTGCAATGCCTTTCTGAGTACCTCCTTTACGACACTGCGACCCGCATTCAATCTGCTGACGAACAAGCCTTCGCCTATTTCGATCATGTGCCATCGCCACTACCGCAAACTCTTTGTCGTCCTTGTCACAGGACTTCTTCACAGGGTCCTTCCTCTCAACCTATGGATGCGTGTTCAAACCCCGTTTCCGAAAAAATGGATGACAAAGGTGGCTTCCTCAATTAGATTGTGTCACCTACACTAATCTCACATTTGCACCCTTTTTTGAAATTTTAAAATTCATTCCTACCTAAATGACATGCGTAACTGTAGTTAAGTTTTTTTAAAATATATTTGCTTCCCAGTAGTTCGCTCTCGGCGGAACCGGTTGGAAAGTACAAGCAGCAGTTTAGCAGCTTTGGAGAAATCTTCTGACAACTCAGCGCGTTCTATTTCCTCGGCTGAGCGTTGGCGCATACAGTGTCGCATTGTGGATCGCCTACGTGTCCAGGCGCGCTGTCCGCCGGTGAATCCAATGTCGCGCCCGTCTGATCTGATCGGTGGCACAGTCACCGGTGGTATTGGCCTAAGTGGTAGCGCAGCAGGTGTGACCTCAACCCCTGGCTTCAGCTCCAGCCTGGGCCCATCCGACGACAATATTGCTGAAGCTGTCCTCCAGTCGTTTGCTTACCGCCTCAAAGATGCCTCCTCAGTGATTCGCCGCGCTGCTTGGCATGTGAGCCCCTCCCCTTCTCCTTTTTTTCCACTTCGAAGTCAAGCTGGCTTTGTTTCACTTGCAGGCCAGTTCGTATGGCTGAATAGGCCTAAAAGCGTTCACCTCATATCTTAACTTCTCTTTTCGTTGGGCTTCAGTGTCTGGCTTTGCTCACCGTCGAAGATTCCTCAGCCATCCAACTCGGTCAAAAACCGGTTCACCCAAACAAAACCTCCAGTCGTTGTCTGAGCAGTGTTGAAGGACGTCTAACCATCCTACAAGAGCTACTTGGCCTGGTAGGACTCTCAGTGCCATTAGATAATCCGATGTTGGCGACTCCTGCGGAAATGGATCCTTGTGCAGTCAATACTGTCAGTCACCGAATTGTGGAGTTTCGGTCTCTCATCCTGGACTCTCTGTTGGCGGCTATTCTAGTCGAAGAGGAGTTGCTTCCCCTCACAACCTACATCCTCTTTGTCGGCCAACTTACTGAATATCCAGATTTCACCGTAAGTTGCCTCTTACCAAGCGCTATTCAATCTTAAAAAACCGATAAAATTATTCAGTCAGACTAAGAGACATAATGTTAGTGCAGTATAAGAATAAGAGTGGTTGATATTATCCTTATTAGTACTAGGGGTAGAGGTAGCTGTAAGAGCGTTTACTGGTCATTCAACTATTTCCAACCGGGGAGCATAGGGCAGAAACTTGTACACTATTTTATTTTTAAAGACGAAGACTTTCACAGTATCAACTTCACTTAAAGCAGATTTCCTATCTCATAAAATGTCAACTGAAATTTGAAATTCTGTTTTTGCTTCGAATGTGTTACTTAACTGGGATTGCAACATTGATTATCAAGCAGCCTAATACCGAGCTGCTTCAACTATGTCAGGATGCTGGCTTTTGAACGAGCTTCTCACCGGCCGTCTGCAAACAGCGTACTGTGCAACAAATGACTACTAAAGTAGCATGCATCTTCTCATTGATTTCTAGTGTCCTTCTATATTCAGATATATTTTATAGAAAACATGCACAAAATATTGTTTCTTATACTCGTTTGGTAGCAAATTAAACTTTTTTCAAATTTCATACTCAAAGAAGGGGAATCTTTCAACTTTAAAACAAGTTTCTAATGTTCGTTCGTAATACATCGTATCCGTCAATTTAGTAGTGACGCCTATAAAGTATACATGATTCACATTCATTGGAAAATATTGTAAGAGATTTGTGTTTTTTCCTCATATCGTAGACAAATATGTGATACTCCTTAGACAGAATGTACACAGCATGTCGTTTTGAAACCCTGAATTCAAGACAAGCAGCCGGTAGGGATCAAAATTATTCGACAGCTTAGAAAGCTTTTTTAAACCGAACGATACTCTTTCTTTAAGTGTAAAATTTGAAGAAGAAATCATTTGCTCCCAAACGAATACAAGAAGAAATATTTTTTTGCATCTATTCTACAAAATATATTAAAATTTATAAGGGCATGGAAATCCATGGGCAAATGCATACTACTTAAATTGCCATTTTTTTACAGATTATGCTTTCTGCAGACGGTTGCAACGAAGTTTGTTCAATAACCGACATCGTGTCGTGAGTGAAATTTCTTGCTATTGGGCTACGATCACGAATACTACAGGTCAACTGAAGTAATTTGTTAACATTTGAGAATTTCTGTTGAAATTAAATGAGATAGGGAATCTACTGTACTACCCATATTCACCACATTGCAATGGCCAGGCAGAGTCGGGAAGAATAAAGATGGGCGCAGACTCGAGCACAGTGACTGGAGAGGCTGAAACCACGCCTGCGCGTCCTTCACACATATTCAGTGTGGGGATCTTGGATCTCACGCATACGGTTATATTAAGGAACCATAGCAGTCTGACCCTCAGTCCTGTGCACGACCGAGTTAGTCTGCGTCTGAATCGCGGCTGCTAATGCGTCGTAAAATTTTGCAACGTCGTTTGATTGTTTATGCTTTAGAAGCGGAATGCGAGGCCAGAGCTGGAGCGATTTCACTCTGTCATCCCTCTTCCATGAGATGAAGTGGTCTAAGGTTCGACGGTATTTTATCCAATGGTGTTTACCATCACCACTCTCAGATGGTTTCAGCGTGTACACTTTTCGAGGACGGGACTCAATGAAGCCTTTCTGAGCTGTATATAGATGTTCAATATATTTTGCGGCCCGTTCTTGGACGTCCTTCTGACCATCAGCACTTTATCAGTGATTGCCTTAAGTTACGTCGCTGTTTATCCATCCCAATCCAACACCTAAAGGGTTGCTGTGCGTGTCTAGATGGCGCTGTTCAGACATCGTAGGCGGCTATGCATTTTCATTGTGACCCGTACTGATCTGGGCCATCTACGGGATTGCATATATCTCTCAAAGGTTAGAGCGTTAGACTTCTGATCAACAGGTCGCGGGTTCAAACCTCGTGTGTTGCGCCACCTGGGGCTGGGTACGACTGGCTGATGATGGTTAATGAGCCAGAAATTGCTATTCCAATCCCCTTTGTGTTTGTTGACACTTTTCGTCTGCCTATGATACTGGCCGCTGCGCGGCTGCTGGTGGGGCTCGAGAGATGACCCGAAGGTAGAACGGAACGAGTGAGTTCCGTTAGCGGTCTGTCGGCGTTCATCAAAGTATACCTCCCTATCCGTAAAATCTAACGGACGAGGTCGAAGTTAGGAGGAGCGAGATTGCAAAAACGTTGGCTGGGTGTGTTTACACTTACACTGTATAGCTTTCGCAGGTCGGGAACCATTACCGGGGACGGTTTCGTGCAGAAAAATACGAGAACGCATCCATTCCTATAATGATTTTTTTCGTATGAATAGTTCACCTGCCTAAAGTAACTCAGTAACTGTCATTTATGTCGAGTTTCTTCATATCACCCAAAGCAATTGATTTTTCTTGCAACTGCGCCACCCCATGCTCCATAAATCGCCATCTTTTCTCCCTTCTCACGTTGCATTGCGTTTCAATTATTGCACCTAGGCGTGGCGTCCAGTGATGTCGTGTTTTGGCCAGCTGCTTCTTACTCGCCGCTCTCTGGTGCACATCCTTCTCACGAGCTCCCACCCCCTCGAAATTGAACCCTACTCAAGCCTGGCTGAAGGGGTTGCTGCTACGGCTGTTAGCACTGAAGGTGTCAGCAACCAGGCCACGCAAATACTGCGTTCATTGGGATTCATCAGCCTTGAGGTCATTGCCAGTATCTTCGTGCGGGACATCGACTACTATTGTACATCTGCTGAAGCTATTCCCGTAGATGAGAAGAATGTAAGGTTTTCCCTCCTGTACCCTGACTTCTTAATATTTTCTCCATCGGTTTTATTTGTCATCGATTTTTCTCAATCCCCATCCCCACAATACTCCTAAATCTTTATTTCCCCTTCCTTCTATCTCGATCCACAACCGCGTGAACCAATCGGGGTAAAGGTCGTAGTAAAAGGAATTAGGGGTGTTTTCTGCTCTGCATCTCAATTAACTTCATGGCCAACCGATGGTCATGCGACCCAGTCTTTGGGCGGTTTTTTGATGTCCAGCAGACAAGGTTAACTAGAGAGACTGCTTACTTGCCAGCCATATGCCAACTCCTGCCACCGCGTCCCGTTCTACATGGCATTTTTTGCTGTGTTAGTTCAGCCAAGGGCTCACGATCTGTCACCTACGACTGCATATCCCTTTGCATTTTTCGATAAGCCTTCTCAATTATTAGTTGCGATTTTTGGTGCGCATGCCCACGAAGGTTTCAGGCCGGAGCGTGATAACCCCGTCGACGAGCAGCACAGAGAGTGTATCTTTGGATGAGTTGTTTTGGATATTTTATTAATTACTAGCATAATCACCTGGATTAATTGAAATAAATTATGATGTGTGAAGACGCACAAATGCTAGGCACCCTCGTCCATTTTATCTAACCGGACAAGGAGGGTTACCGGGTTTTGGCCCCCGTGCTGAGCCCGACTTCACATAGCCACGGATGAGAGCTGGGTGTTGGCCTGGGTTCGGTGAGACATTAGTTAGGACCGTCAGTGTATGGCTTAGAAGAACTTGCTTATACTGAGATTGTGCCTGCGCTGACAGGCCCGGTTGTCATCGCCTACTCTACATCTTCGTGCTTGGTAGTTACCGGCGCCGTATCCTCGTTAGTATAACGTTTTGCAGCGGCCATCAAACCACATTCACGAACCTCCAGTGGACCGTACAGGTGCAACGTGGATCCCCACTCACGACATCCTGCTGTTTCTTAGCTTTCACTAACGCAAACAGTTTTTGCTGCCTGCTTCGAGGAGAACATCGCAATACCATGTCCACCAGAGGGATTGAATTGACTACCATAATCATGTGGGGAACGTGAATGAACCTCGGGGGTTTTAATTTCCCCTTTACACAAGTCAAAATTTTTTAATTCAACCAGAGAGCAGGTATCCATACTACGACGATTAAGACTACTGTAAACCTCTAAGTGCCAGAATTGAGCAGCTTTCGTACATTCTGACATCCCATCCCAAGCGTCGGTTTCCGATTGGCTGTTCTATTCAAATACTATTGACTGGCACTATTGTTCCCGACCCTCAGAGCACGGATGCTGTGTCATGGTTTGCAGTGGTGTCTTCGGCCATAAAGTGCATCACATGTGCTAGAAGTTTGATTATATAAGCTTTTTGGCATAAACTGACCCGGTATTCGGTTTTATCACTTCTGCTCTATAGAAGCGAATTGCGAAGTGGTAATGGTGGCTCATTCTTGTCATGTCACGATAGCATCGTCGTGCATTACGTTTAATAGGGTAGTTGGTATGATAGACCCCAGGCCTTCACGCCCGGCTAGCACTGCTTCTGCTTGTGTGCGATTGCTTATTTATCAGACACCAGATTACTTATTTTCACGTTGACCCTCAGTAAAGACCGTTCAGCTATCCGTCCCCCATGGACTCATAGCCAGTAGCTAGACTAACGAATAGCGTCGTCCTTCAGGGATAGTATGGCGGAGAGTTCTACCGGCGAATAGTGATCCACACTTAAGACTTTTTTTCTCTTTTTAGCCTTCCTCTGCTCCTTATTTTCAGGGCTTCTTTATGTGCTGTTTTTTGTGCCTCATCTTGTAGAGTGTGTTTGTTGCCTGGTCGGCGGAACGCGAGTGTCCGATGGAATTAGAGACCTTGGAGTCGCACCTGGTGTTGTTGAGCTGCGTGCCCCGCGGCCTTGCGGTTCTGGCCCACTCCTTACCCTCACCAACTGCATGGTGGATTCGTCTGCTGGATACCTGGTTTCACCGTCTTGATGGCGACAAGCCGCGCTACGCTTTTCCGCACATGGCCTCCCTCGCGGCGACAGAGGAAACGATGCGTACCCCGCGCGGTCTCCTAACCTTCAACCCTGCCACCCAGTCCGCCTGCCCTTTGACGCTGGCCCCTGAGCTACGTTCTGCCTTCCTGCTTACCGACCAACCACAAATGGTCTGTGTCGGTAAGTTCACTCACTTTTGTCTTGGGGTAATAGGACGTAGCGGGATCCCTTTTCACCATCATTTTTATATTTGCGCGAGCATCAGCACCCAAATTATACGCCCATAATCCAGGCGGTTTTGCATTAAATTCCAGGGAAATTCGTGGTAAGTTGAGGTTATTGTTATGGTTAATGTTTGAGTCAGAGTTAGGGCACGGGAATTTTACTTCGTTGAATTTAATGCTAGGTTACATTGAATGGAGGGGCGGCGTTCCTTCCTTCCAAGGGGAGCATATATGAACAATTCCGACCACAACCACCTAGGGAAGGCATCCATGTCTTAGATGTGATGTTTGTTGTTGCGGCGGCACTTTTACGACATCTTTCTCTCTCTCTCTCTCTCTCCTCCCACCCTCCTCCTATTCTTATGACAAGAATGGGTTTTACTAGATAGAAATGAGCGCGAGGTGATGGCGGATGTGGCACTGACCTCCTCTCCCGCCTCAGTCTGTCCTGTACCATGCGCCCGTTCGTCTCCCAGCAAATTCGGACAAGACGCCAATCACTTGTTTCCACATGAATAACTAGTCACAAAATCTCATTTGAAGGAAGCCGTTTGTTTCTTATCCCTTGTCTCTAAGTGCCATTTTTCAGTCCAATCGACGAATTTTAGCGTGCTGTGATAGCTTAGTGTTCATTCTATTTACCTTTCTGAGGAAGATAGACTTTGAATCGCCCCCCACCATTTTCTCTTGTGGACCAGTAGCTGTACAGAGCTAAACCGACTGAAGACAAGATCAGAAGCAGTGGCTGTCGAGGTATTTCTCCTCCCTTACTAGCATACAACGGACATGTTTGTACCCCAACCAAAACTAACCAGTTTTCATTTGAGCAGTTGCCTCCCTAAGAAAATGATCAACCGCTTCTTAGGTCTGACTGATCTGCGCAGCCCTTTTCACACTCTCAAGTGAAATAACTACTGATGTAAGTTTGCTGTAATGCCAATTTGCTCGTTGAAACTTAGTGGATCGAGGTCTGCTGGCGCTTGAGTGTTTGCTAATTGACTAAAACCGTCTGAATTTCCATCGCATTCATATGGCGGAGGTTCCATATGGCACTTTTCCCTCTAACCGGTCATCTTCGCCATCTCTGTATGCGTTCTTACTCGCCATGGCATGCGTACTACTGACTTCTGTCCTTTGTCAGACTTTCCAATGCCACTGATCTCGGATTCTGCTAAAAACGCACTATGACTATCTTAGACTTTTGTTGGCTTGCTCATCTTTTTCACCGCGAAGTCGGCGCGCTGTTCCTCTCATCCAATGTGCACGAATGGCAGGTAACCACCGCACCTGTCGAGTATGTGCGTCAACCTCATTTTTGTAATCGGAATTTTGCTCGGTTGCAGTCTGTCCGCCTGCCTGCTTACTTATGGCGATAACAAACGTTATGCCAGAGGATACCTACTAATTGTTAAGCGAGCGTTTGCAAAGTTCGACAAAGAGTGCTTTAATAAGGTCTTCGGGATGTTCGTGCGACCACAATTGGAATTTGCCATACAAGCCTGAGACCGTGGTCTGTCAAAGACCACAACACCCTTGAGAAGGTCCAAAGACATGCAACCAAGCTTGTTCAAGGTCAAAGCTGCCTGCCTTACGAGACACGATTGTCTAATCTTGATCTGTTTCCTCTGGACTATAGACAGCTACGCGGCGACTTAATACAAGCCTTTCGAATGCTGCGGCTTCAGGATTGTTGCCTTGCATCTGGCGACTTCTTTGAGCTGGCCACTACCACTACTTTGCGAGGACATCCCATTAAACTACGAGTGACAGGTGCAAGACTCGACACAAGAAGGTTCTTCTTCTCCAACAGAGTGATTAAGGCCTGGAATGCTCTGCCGGTCGACATAATCATGTCCCCATCCGTTGACACTTTTAAGCGGAAGTTTGACCAGTACAGCCATAAGTACCACCACGACATCCGAACCTAACACATTTCCTGAAATATATTCCCATCCAAAATTTTCGCGTCATATAACATACTACTCCCTATTTTTTAGTAACATCAATAGGGAGCTCAAAGGCTTCGCCTATATTTCCCTTGATAAAACTGAACTGAACTGAACATATAATACATAGCCAGCTCGGTACGGCCTGTGATCGATGCCGACAAAGACAAGGGACACTGGATTGGCCATTTCTAGCTCAATAGCCATCATACCCGAACCCACGCGAGGCTCCTACCGAAACCTGTTGATCAGAAGCCCAACGCTCTAACCATTGAGCCACGGGCCCGTTGTCTTGCCTGTTTAGATCGAACGAATGTCAGTAAGGCCTGTTGGTACCTTAATAAGTTGTCTGTGAATTAGCACACTACCTGCCATAAGCAACATTCTGGCGCCTAGCGTCCGCGAAGCGTCTTCTCCGGCTGTCGCGCAGTTGTCCAGGAACAAAAGGACTTGGCTTTCGTTTCTTTTCTTTACATATCGTTTCTGCCTCCTTCACTCTTCTAGCCCTGGACGGTCTCGAGACTGGGGAGCTGGTTAACCTTGTTCGCAGCACACCGCCACTCCTTCTCTCTCCATCCACTGCCATCCAGCTAATCGACTTACTCTCTAAGCTGCCTGAGCCTGCTCTAGCGGGGACTGCTGGTGTCATGCGATTGCTGAATTTGCGTGCCCAAACAGCAAGTCCTATTCTGGTAAACGAATCTGCTGTCCAATTCAAAAGTACCAATTTTTTCATCTAAAAATTGATTTTACTGAAGAGCTGTGGTCATTGTTTAGTATGACACGGTCAGTTTACAAATCACTACTTCTATTTTAGTTTGGATTATAATGAACATTATCCTCCAACCAATCATCACAGTTCTAAAGGATGAGATATTTTTATGCACGCGGATTCCTTCCTAATGCTGGTGTCCTTTTCGCTAGCCCTATACGTTATCGGTTTCATCATGATCATCTTATACTGATAGTTGTAAGAACATAGAACATTGTTTAAATGAGTATGCTCCCACTTGACAAAACCATCGTCACATTTTAAGCTTACGTTTTTATTTTACCCTATTATTGTTTATATTCATAACTCCTTATGCTCACTGTCTCTCTTATTTGCGTGCTAGCCGGCCCCATTTTCTACCCAAAGTTTTGAATGTCCTATATTACAAAGTGTAGATCCAGTCTAAGTAGAAATAGCAAACTCCGGATCTCAAAATGGCCTGCCTCGGCTTACTACTTTTTGCGTCGTTCGCTTTTTAGAGAAGGAATCCCAAAAATGTGCATTTTTATCCACGGGAATTTTCCGTATTTTTGCTATTCTTTCAACCGCTTCTCACTACTCTTTTATATCTGCTTAACACCATCAGCCGACCAATTCTGTCTCTCAAGTGTTTTTCGTCATTTCTGCGTAGAGTGCTACCAGTGGCGGTATTGCCCTTGCAGCCTCGCACGTTTTTGAAGTGCCGGCCACCAGCACTGCCATCAGCGATGGTGCCCTACCATCCGCCAAGCCACCACCTTCAGCTGGTCGACCGAGAACAGCAGAGGGAAAGAACCACTGGCGCGATCTCATCTTTCGGCTCTCCGTTGAAGCTGGGAACTCTGCCTTTAAGATCTTCTCTTCGGCTCTCACAAATCAACTCCACTCCGCTGCCTGTCGCTCAACGTGGCTCTTCGATCTGTCTAACGTAAGCCAGTTTTTTGTCTACGTCGCATACTACAGATGCCTGTTCTACGTTGACTTTGTTTCGACTAAAGGATTTTGTTCGTGAAGGTGCTCTGAGTACGCGGCAACTCTTGACCATTTGTTTCTCACCGAGATGCAATAGAAGAAGTAAGACATGCCTACGAAGAATGACGGTCGAATGACACATAATTGAGATCTTGCGCTGGACCGCGTTAAATTTAGCTGAATAAGAACGCCAAAATCTTTCCCATCAAACTACCAATTCACTTCACATCGGCCATTTTGGCGCTTCCCGGAACGCTAAAGCGCGATTTATACAAACATTCGAAACATTGTAACTGTGAAG
Organism: Schistocephalus solidus; assembly: GCA_017591395.1. NCBI lineage: Eukaryota > Metazoa > Platyhelminthes > Cestoda > Diphyllobothriidea > Diphyllobothriidae > Schistocephalus > Schistocephalus solidus. The sequence continues at coordinate 28,561 of WEDG01000511.1, forward strand.
CGTACATGTTACATTCAAACACTCCTCTCCTGCGGAACCTCACTCCTTTTTCCTCAGAACATTAACTGACTTCAATGCTGAGACACGTGTATTGCTTGCTGTCCTAATTGAAATACACCTTATGCTGTACGAGCTGCACATGCTTTCAAAACCATGACTTGGAGCAGAACTCTGGCTTCGCCACAAAGCGGATAATGTGGACTACTAGTTAGAACAGACGTAGACAATTTTATCTTTGCGTAGTCTTTCTACTGTGCTGCCGATTGATGCCGTGTATTATTTATAACTCTGGAGTACCTGGTGAACCAAACCACAGGCGACCGTTGGAACCCGGTTGCCAACATATCCGCTTGCACAAGCTCTTTGTGATATAAGGACTATTTGCTTTCCCCACCCTTAAAGCCAATACTTAGTCACTGTTCCCTCATATTTCTAACTGTCTACAACTTCTTGATTTATTCGTCACCGCCTTCGTTGAATCTATTGTATGCAAATTACCTTGTATTGTTGCGCATGCTTAACTTTTCTTTGTTCATATTCAAGTGATTTTTCATTTCAGCAAGTTCTAGACGTTTTTGTTTTATACGCATTTTTCTTACTCTTTCCTGTTCCTCCGTCATGATTGAGGGGGCCTCCCTATGGGGAAGGGGCTGAGGCATGTCTACCTCGTTTTAATTCTAGCCTCCTAATAAATGCGCGTCATCTACAATAAAACTATCTGCCTGCCCAAATTATTTAATTTAGGAACTTAATTCTGGCGTTGGAGCCCCAAGTCATCGGCGCAGTCCAGGGGGCTCTTCGTCCTCCTCTTTCGTTGACCAAATTTTGGACTTACCGGAACCCCATCTACGCAGGCTCCTATTCCTCATGTTTATTGCCATAGCGAAGCCCTCTGGAGCTGATGAAAAGGTAAACTCGTGTTCTGGCGCACCGCTATCTGTGCAGACTTGTGTTAAAGAATCCTATAATACGCTGGTGGGATAAATAAATCCTTCTTACAAATTTCAGTGTGACAATGCCATCTTATTAATGCTACCTTTTTCCCCAATTTTCATAAATGCAACTTCACTGCCATTAAGAGCCTTGAGGGCAGAGCTTGTTTGTTGCGCGCATACATACTGACTTTATTTCAAGTTGGCCACTGTCCACACGTGGACCTACGGAGGTTTTGACTTGATCATTAGGATACAAACAGAAGAGATCAAGGTAGTTGCTGTGTAAGCTTCCTGTCAGAATTGTTTATATGTTCCCCCATCGACAGGGACACAAGAATATGAATTTTCTCCCCACCTAATACAGATAGCTTCGTACCAAATTTCAGAAAGGGCAAATATTCTCGTATCCCAACTCTATTACGAATTCTAACCCCGAGCTTAACTGCAGCGCTAATCTTATCCTAAACCGTATCCTTAGCCCTAACACTTATCGTAATCCTTATTTCCCTGGCTTATAGCGCACAACCACCTGTTTTATGAATGGTTCCTATTTCCATATCCTTCCGGACGGGCAAGCCCTATCAGGTCTTCCTCTATATTTCTTGCCCACACGCGAGTCCGCACTGATCCTCCCCCCGAAACGGTGTTGGTCATCGTCGCTTACGGTAGACGAACTGTCCATAAAATACCAATCGATCGCATTGAGCAATTCACATTACTCTCACCCAAATTAATAAACTGGTCGACCGAATCAGTTGACCTTTACATGCGTGTATCTTGCGTTCTGTGTGTGGTAGTTCTCGTGCCTTCTGCTCGAAGCGATTTAGTCAATGATCTCTGAATCAACATTAGAGTTAAATGCACCATCTTCATAAGCTAACTATTCTTCACCCCCAGGATACCTAAGAGGCGACATTGGATAAGATTATAACGCAGTTTATTTTTGATTGTCGTGTGCTGACAGCCATTACTTCGAAACCCCACTGTGTCAATGTTACTAACGTTCCTTGCAAGCAGTTCGGGTGCGCTGAACTTACTAGTGCATTCATACAGACAGCCGTTCATCCTCCCTGCCCCACTTTAACATACAACCCCTCGGCCAGCGCAACACGCGCCTTCTGAATACAAATGACCTAACTTGCCCCTGTAATCCTTTAGAGCGGTTGACACTGCCGTCTCTTCAGGCATGACTTAGCATCCTAGTCGCACTCCCCGACCTCACACGTGGCCACTCGAGTCCTATGCACCAGCGCTCCCACCTTACGGTGTCTTCTGCCTTCTCCTACTAACAAAGACTTGGCTTGCTTGGCTATTGTAACGCTGTGAGTACATTCACTAAGTTAACCTTTACAGTGGCTTTTGGTGTTGAGATTAACTAGTTACCGAAGTCATTTTTATAGGCGCTTGTTGTAAGTCTTCCATTGTTCCGACCCCTGCCCAGTCGTCCACCGCTCTTAAAAAGTCGCTTGTACTGAAGACAGCCTTAACCTTATCCCAAATTCGTTGGAAAATTTGATTTTTTAAACCTCGTTCTCCCTTTCCTGAATTTTATACCACCTCCAATGATGCGTGCCAAAATACTCCAATCATTTCACTCCTTCCTCTACTTTTGCTCCCCTTCTATAACTAAGACGTCCTTTCCCCGTTTGCCTTGTGGACCTTTTAGCTTTTATCCAGGCAGCAGAGTACTCGTGAACTCTGCATATCTCGATTCGAGCGTGCCTTGGAGAAGCGTCAGAACTCCCCCGCTGGCCAACTTGTTCGGCAAATTCTGTTGGAGCCATTACGTCGCGTAAGCCAGCGGCCTTCTGGTACCGTTGATGACCTCACCGCGTCCTGCTCCTTTAGTCTTTCCTGTCCCAATGAGGTCTCTCTTCGTTTGCCCCTGAGTCGGCTTATCAATCCAGCATTTGGGTACGGTTATATTAACTCCTGCATGCAACTTACTGAGACTGCTGGAAAATGAACGATCCTGCTTTCTGCAAATTTATCCTCATGTTCTCCGCCTAACTACAGCGAGAAGTATATTGGGAGGGTGTAAATAGCGGGTGTACGTAAACGACCAGTTCAAGTCTAACTCTCTAATCGTCAGGTATGTGGAGGGGCACTTCTTAGGTTTGGTCTGTTTGAATTGTAAAGGCAGTCAGAAAAATATTTTTTCAGTAATTCATCATCAGGCCGTTACAATTACATGAGGAATGGACTTATGAGCTATCGACAGAGTTTATACGTGTATCGAGTGTGTGCATGTGTGCCCCTTAAACGGGCCATGTGGTAGATGCGTCGGACCAACACGGGGGCCACATCAGGGCACAGCAGGCGTTATTTGGGTTGCCCTCTCAAAACAAATGCCTAGGGGCGGCCAGGGCCTAGGGGCCCCTGCCGCGCCAGCCACTTGCGCCCTCTCCCATCTCTAGTCTTCTTGACTCGAGGGCCACATCAGGGCACGGCATGCGTTATTCGGGTTGCGCTCCACTAACAAATGCTGAGCATGTGAGGTGTGGTGGCATGCCTAGGGGCGGCTATGACTTAGGGGACCCGGCCGCGCCAGCCACTTGCGTCTTCTCCCGCCTCCGGTCTTCTTGACTCTGTCTTGACACCGGGCTCAGTTGGGGGAGGAGGAGAGAGTGCGGTAGCTGCAGCGCAAGTCTACTATCACTTAAAACTAATTCACGTGTAAGTCACCGTCCCTGCTCCACCCTTCCATGGAGCATACGGTGGACATCGTCGGACTACGACGGTCGAACTATCGTATGTGCACCCTAAAAGGTCCGCGTAGTAGATGCGCTGGACAACACGGGGCCCGCATCAGGTTGTGGCAGCCATTATTATTATTTGAGATGTGGTCCTATACCAAATGCCGGTTAGTTTGAAATCACGTTTTAAAACCCATCCACTGGATTTATCTTCTCTTTTTTTCCCTTCAGATCCCTAGAACAGAGGCTTCAGCTGTTGACTCTCTTCGGTTTTTCAGGGGCCCTGCCCCCAGGCATGAATACAGTCTCCATGCTAAAAATGGCCTCACCGGGAGACAGTGAGTCCCAGCTGGGCTTGGACAACTTCTGGTCGCTGGTACGTTCGCTAGTCTTTTCGGAAACAGAGGGCAGCCCTGCATTTGATCGTCCCGTTCGCAGTTTTCTGCTGGAGGAACTAGTTCACAACGCTGGACCATCCATTTTGCGTCTTTGTTTGCGCAAAGTCCTTCATGACGACGTGTCTCTCCTTAGGTTCGTGTCATTTAATCGGATTATGCATGTCGAAGTCAGAACTCAGTGTCTCGTATGTCATAATTAATGCATTTTATTCGCCCAATCAACAAATGTTATCTGTTGAAAATTGAGTATCTTCGTGTGAAGGGGAACCATGTATATGGTCTCGTATATTCCAGGAGCTTTCAAATTTTCTCCGAGAGCGACTTCGCAGTTTCTACATTTTTGTTAAGCCTTTCTATAAATATTTGCAAAACCTTCCATTTGTAGATTGGAAATTATTACAGACAAGAACAAGGGTAGCTAGAATGACTATTTTGGTTTTTTTTGCTGTTTGTAGCCAGTCATACACCAATCCTACGCCTCGAGTATTCGCGTTCTGGTCCAAACTAAGGGTTGCCGGGTATATGACATTCGCTTCCAGTCACGGTCCTTTAAGACGTGAGTCCGTGGCCAAACAGTTGGGTCTTGGCTCTCTGGCCAACTGGGTCTGAATTAAACGCCCCCTGTCTGACCGACATAATACCTGATTGTTATTCGTTGATGGTTGAGACAACGACGGCGCTGAGCAGTAAGACGAGAATTGTCATTCTAACCTTCCCCGTATGCTTTTTCAGCTAGTTCTGCCTTGATCGCAAAAGAGTACGCACCGCCCATATTCCGCCATACTCTTATAACTTTTAATATTTCCGACAGAAGACAACAGCGTACGAATCCATGGCTTATTCGGTAGAGCGTACGACCCAAGGACGAACTGAACAAGGGCTCGAACCCCAGGTCCTTCCATCCAGCAGTTAGGTTTAGTCAACTGACCGCGCTAAATCAGCCAGTCTTGCTCAGGTTGGCCATACCCAATTATTAACCACTCTTCGCTACGTGACCGCCGGCGGTGGTTTTGTATCGGAACTCCAGGGCAAAGTGGAAATCCCTATTCGATCCTTCACTTAGGTTTGCTTGACGAACATAACCTCTACTTTAACCACTCATTTGCTAGTTTTTAAAGTTAGCTTCTAAGTAGGCGATTTCCGTGCCATTGAATATTTGCTGACTGATAACAGAACTTTAAGCAGCGGATTTTAGACTAAATTACTTCGGTCATGTTTCGTTTTCATGGCACCTATCTTGACTTTTTGCACTGTCTGATGCCGAAGGTTCATAATCTCTCAAGCGATCACTTTCCACTGCAGTTGCTTAATTGCGAACTTCCGACGAAAATAGGGCTAGCTGACCCAACAGCCCAGCAGCTCGAAAACTGCAGCAATGAGTGTTTTTGTTCTGTGCCACGTACCTCCTTTCATCCAATTTGTTTAGTCTACACTGTCTGAATGAATCTTTTCCGGCTGCCTAAGGTAAAGGTTTAGTCTATAGGCTCTGAATCAGAATCCACCTGGAGTGATGATGAATATCACCTTATTCGATAATTTTCTACGTTTGACCAAGGGATATTCGTTCGGCAAAGCTGAGCATTCTTTAAATACACAAAAGAAGAAGGCAAGAGTTTACTTCTGGTGTGAACACAGTTTGCTGTTTTCCTTATCTTTTTTATCTGTAGCATGACAATTTGTCATATTATACTTTTGGCATTAAGGTGACTTGTTTTCTGAGCTTCACTCAGTACGCGATCTGGCTCTTCTGCTTTGAAATCCTTATCTGCTATAGTAGTCTATTTTGATTTTAGTTCATCACAGGTGCTCGATTTCGCAACAACACTGCTCAATTTGCCCACTTTCGCGTCACCAGTCCCGCTGGCAGAGCCGCATGAACGTCCAGATGCGGGAACCTTCTATTCCTCCTTCCATCGACTCACAGACCCCGTCGAGGCACTACATCTTCTCTTGTATATCCTCTCGGAAAGCATTACCAACGCCAAACCGCATGGACGGAACGAAAAGGTCACTCATCATTGGGAAGATTAATCCCAAAAACTTCTCTTTTTCGTGCTTTTGAACTCCATGAAACTAAACTTACCAGACACCACATGAAGTCGTTTGAAAGTGATATTCACTGATGTATCCAGATTACAAGATAACAATAGATAGATAAGAATAGACACTTCGGTTTTGCCTTCATGGCCGGAGGTCTTAAAATCGTGTCGCACCTAACGACCAATACTCACGAACTGTTATCGGTTCAGTACGGAGTCATGAAAATAACCCCTTTTTAACTTCTTAACCCTCATCCATCAGCGATGCTCCAATTTTAGGTGCTGGTACAGCTGAAGTTCTTACCCGATTCTGGCTTGACTGATCCGCTGAACCTCACTTCAAATGCCAGACAGACCAACACCCGGGCGTTGGGTATCGTGGGCTAATGGTGGCATTTGAACTAAAAATGACCGTATTTTTGTTTCTATCGGCATTCTTATTTCGCGCGATGCGCTCCGATCTGCCCGGCGGCGGTAAACAATATTAAGCCCCAAACTGGTTTTTTATTGTCGGCGCTGCTATATGTTCAAATAATACCTCTCCGCACCTCCCGGGCGCGGTGGCTGACGACACCTTTTCGGAGTTCTGAATGCAATCGGTGAAATCAGCCCGCCATTTAGTCCATGCAGCAATGTCAACACATAATGGACACTTCAGAACTATCGAAAGACTCCCGGTCATTAACCTCAATAAGTAAGGAGCCGGTGACAGCCGTCTCGTCTTTGAATGGTTGAAACTTCAGTTTAATCCATAGAAGCTGATTCCTGCTGTCATTTTTCTTTAATGTACTATCTTAAGAAAGTCCCAGAAAGGTAGACAGATAGATTGGGTAGTAAACCTAACTCAATTTCTCAGTCCTCCTTCGTCAGTCCTCTCTGTCTTTTGATGCCCCTTTCAGGTCCTCAGCGTTGTCGAATCCCAAATCTCCAGCCGTTCGGCGCTTTTTGATCTAGCCCTTAAATCCTGGCCGCGATTTTCGATGATGTGTCTTGAAATCCTCTGCGGTTTTGTTGACGCATCGCTCGCCAATATTCCTTCGAACTTGTCTCGAGTCCTGGTGTCATTCATCAGGTCGAATCCCAGCGATCTCCAACAGCATGCCCAAAAATTTCTTGTTTGCATTTATCTGCGTAGACCGGGTTTGAAGTACCTGTTGACTTCTTCCAAGGCTCATATATTACTTTCTCAACCGTCTGCTGCATGCCGCAGCATCCCACCTTGTTTTGAGCAGTCGGAGGTTTGTTTTTGTCAACTGCGTTATGGTGTCTACTGTAATCATTTGAGTAACGTGCTTTGTATCTTGCACTTAGGTCGATCGACTGGGTCCCTCATTCCTCATAGGTCTGTCCGGCAGTCAGGAGACCGTGCGTGACATGTCCGCAATCGCTAGTAGCACTCTTGCAGTAAACCACCCACGGGCCTGTCTTAGACTTCTCCCGCTTGCTGCAGGCCTCTCTCAGGGTCGACTGGAGAGTGCCTCTACCGGAGGACTGATAAGCATCTCTTGGACCAAATTCGTTTCTCGATACCACCTGGATTTTTATCTTGGACTGCTCCATTTTATGGAACTGTTGGCCTTCCAGACGCCTTTTGATGCGTTTATTTCTGTAGAGGATCTTACTCAAACTTGCAAACCCGTTGGAATTCTCTTTTCATCAGAGGCTGAGGCCTACCGGTTAGTTCATGCTTTGCTTGGTATGACCATTTGAGCTTTTTTAAACGACTCTAAATAGGGCCAGTTGTCAGTGAACGTTGAGGTACTTCAGTAAGGCGTGATTTTCTGGGCAGTATCTTGCATTTTTTTAACTCTTGCGGTTGCCTGTATATTACTTTCTTTCCAGACCGCCGATTCCCCAAGGTAGGAGAGGGCAGTATTCCGCAGTCTCACAAAGGCATCTCTGAGAATGATCTAAGCTAGTGAAAAAACGCGACGAAAAGGGTTTCTAGGAGGCAAATGCAGATATTTTTATGCTTCTGGTTTTGTCAAAAAAGTCTTTTAAGTCTGCCTCGATTTTTAGGAAACAACTTTCTATTCTTTCTACACCCAATTTAATATACCAATAGATAGAAGAAACGTTGCGATTTATTTTTTCCCTAGATTAGTCGATCTTCTCTCGGTCAGTGGCTGCTTACCCGTTTGAATTGTTGCACACACGACCAAGGAGAGGTGTATTTGTGAATTCGAATTCCACTGAACGCAGTTTCGGGCTACCAGTTAGAGCTCTTCATCTGTTCTTCCCCGTCCGTCATTCGACAGTGTAGAAATGACCGGATTTATGTCTTCGAGCCGAAATCGGGACTTCAGGAACTCCGCTGACCACTCATGGTTACCACTAAGGCTTTGTTTTGTATATTGGCGGTGTAGGACACAGTTCTCATTACTTACTATTCCATCCTCTGATTACTTCGAGTTTTCGGCTGATCACGCGAGACTACCACTAGTCTACTGCTGCAAAAACTGGTTCCCACCCCTTTCTAGCCTGAGAAGAAATCAGGGTGTACAACCACGTGAGTCTCCGAAAAAATTTTACAGCCTTGACGACAAAGCATATCTCGAACGTGTAATGTCACCACTACCCGCGCACCTGCTGGTGGTACGGTGGGGAATCATTGTTTCTAATGATTTGACCGTGCTCTCCATCAACTGGAAGGGAAGTTTTTTCGTTAAGTCAACTCGTTTGCTTCGTACCCTTGTTGGTCCTGCCTTCGTAGTGGTGCTGGTTGCCACCAGCGGAAAAATGCCTTGAACGTTATTGAGCTGTATTTCAGTTGTACATCGGTTGCTGAAAGTCTGCCTGGCGATCGCAGGACGCGGGTCGTGCCGCATCAGGTTGATGTTGACCCTAGAGCAGTGTGAAATCACGCTGGTGGTGATAAGGGATTAAATCAGATAGATAAGTACAAGCTGCGTTACGTGTGCCAAAGCTACATGGGTCATTTGTGCTTGCAACTCTTAAGCGCTTTCATGCTAATCCCACGAGGCTATTCGGGCAGTCCTTCTTTGTTTTTATGCCGGCTTAGCATGCGAGTGTTTTTTGTCGAAATCTTCAAGCAAAATGACCCTACTGAAAGCTGCATGCTCTTCTTAATTATGCCTTTCGGCAACAGTATCAAGACATTGGGTGTTCAAATTATTCCTAACTAGTCGAAGTTGTGTAGCTTGTGTTAATCTAATCGAGCTACAAAATGAAGGGATTAAGTTTGCTTTATTCATACTCCCTTCGCACACTTTCACATTTGGACTTTCACTTCACAAGCCCGGATTTCTCGTTTAGATACTGCTGGGATGGCTGGGTGAGCCGTAAAACGCGCGATTATGTTGCAATAATTTAATTCAACGCTACTTTTTGCCTTTAAAGTCACAGCATCGATCGAATCCTGCTTGACCTCATCCACGTTACGGCCTCTTATCCGAATCACGCACGGAAAATGTCAGGTCTCAGCGTGCGCCTTGCGCGCTTATTGCAGGCCTATGCTGCCTGCGCGAGTTGGGCTTTTGCTACGGGGGCTCTGCTGGGTCCACCCACTGTGTGCGCGGATGGTAACTCGGCCGTCGCGCCCGGGGACAGCATCTCCTCCACTGACCTCCTGCGCACTCGCAGCGAGATGCTACGACTGGCCAACCAATGTAACGAATTTTCCAGCTTCTCCGGTCTGCTGTCGCCCGCAGCTGCAACCGTGTCCAATGCCTCCGGTTGCGTCACCTCTTCACCCTCTCGGGCTCTCCTTCTGCCTTTTGCGCCGCCGAAGCCAGCAAAACAGTGCAACCCCTCGACCCTGCGGTCCTTCATCCAGCGACTCTCTTTCTCCTCCGACTCTGACGGTGTGCTGGGGGTTTTGTCCCGAAATCTTCTTCCTTTTACTTCAGTTATTTAGATTACTTATAATGCAAGGTAGCGCAAAGTTTGTATTTACTGATATCGGTGAATGGGCTTATTCTACGCCGCAGGCTTCATGCAGGCTTCTAAATCAGCTTAGTTGTCCAGTGTCTTGCCTATAGACATGCGCATAGAAGATTTATGATAGATGCAACTAAGTCAAAGTTACATTTATTCGATCCGTTCACCACCGTTTTAAACCTTCATGTTCTCGTAGTTCTTACTTGTGGTTACTTGAGTAATAAAAAAACATGTTTACCAACCTTGAATAAAGCCCATTTTGATAATGTCTATTTGTTGAAAACTTGTTTGAACTGTCAGCCCTGCTCATTAATACCCAAGTAAATGTGTCCACACGACACATTCATCCATCTTCATTCCTTACAGACATCGTCGGAATCCTTATGGATCTGGATAGGGTTTCAGAGCGGAAATTGGATGTTCTGCAACACTTTCAAGTAAGCTGAACACATGTGATTTCTTTCTGTTTCTCTTTCTATGGTGGATCCATTGTAGATTTTAGTGTTGTCGTAGAGGCATTATTCACTATCCTGTGTACCTGACTTATCTACTCGACTTCCTGATGTGCTGATGGATCCGACTTGCTTTATTCACGTTTTCGTTGTGGTGTTGGTAGTGGTGGTAGTGATGATGGTGATGATGGTGGTGATGGCATCATCTTCATCACCAACAACAACAACAACAGCAGTAACATCATCATCAGCAGCAGCAACAGCATCATACTCATAGTCGTCATCGGTCACCTCTCGTTAGGTTCTTGTCGATCTTGATGTTTGATTTGAACTGCGTGAGTGTCCTGTTTCTCATAGTTACTTATGTATCGGAAAATTACATGATCATGATCGTCTGACCTTATCTACCTTTTCATCGCGTGTACTATTGGTTTTCCTTATTGGATTCGATACCCTCGGTTTGGATGGCACTTGGGCAGGTCGACCGTCGTGCTAAGTGCCTAAGTGCAGAGTTAATCACTTCACTTTGAAGCCATCTGATGACCTGTCTTCTTTTATGGTCCCATAAAACTACTGAGCTCAGCTGCTGCATTTCGTTAACCGCTTTCATGGCTTTTTGTATGCAAATGAGAGAATCTGACGTGATGTCGGTAGTTTTGTAACGGAACCTTTTTTCGGCCGTGGGACCGCAACCAGTCGTGTTATGGTTTTCGTAGACAGGGGCCTTATATGCAATCACGTCATCCACGCCTTTTGAGATACGGTAGGTGTGAGAAGAGTGTGAAGTAAATGCGTGGACTGTTGACTAGGAGTCAGACGGCGATGGCTCCTTCTTACCCTTCGGTTTTGGTAATCCTGGTTTGAATGCCAAGGGGCCAGGTCGTGCTGTGGCACGCTCAGACGGTTTTGCCAGCCCTTTCAGCCACCATGCCCCCTTCCGCATCAGACCATTGACAGACTCGGACGGTGGCCTGATTCTGGGGGTGCGGGGGAGAGAGGTCAACAGCTCAGCGCATTTTCTCCATTTTAAATAATCTGATGCGTTTGGAGCTCTCACAGTGCGCCAAAAGCCATGGCTCGGAAGGCTGCTAGCAGACGGGCAAACTCAATTCCTTGGACTGAGAGTTAGACCGCAGTGGCTCCTTAATATGGCCTTTATTACAGTCCCATTTATCTGGAATCCTAGCTGCCCCATTTTTGTTGTTGTTTCCTTTTTGTGGTTTACCGCAGTGCTTGGTTCCGCGCCCTCTCGCATCTCCAATCTTCTTGACACCGGGCCAAAGTGGGGGAGTGGACCAGAGAGTGAGGTAGATGCGGTGCGAGTCTGTTCCCATTTTAGCCCAGTGCAATTTACCGTCCCTACGCCATTATGCTGTGGAATACACGATAAACATAGTCGAACTGTCATCAAATTTATGCCAAAGTTTACGCTGCCTCCCTTAATGTTGGCGGTCATCGTCGCGGTCTTATAAATCATTCGGTCATTCAATGCTGATCTCTCCTCTCTGTCGCCCACGTGCATATTACTTTCCTGGTTCAGTCCCGATCCCTAGTGGGAGGTTTTGGCTGTACGAACAAGTCGCATGCCTAGTAATTTATTGTGTGGATAGATGCAGTTCAATCAGGATACGGTTTGTTTTATCGATGGTGTAAAAGTTAACCCACTATGTCATTCTCACTGGCCATCGGTCAAGTCAGAACACTCCTGTGGCGCTTTATCGTTTGGCCTGAAGATCGTGCAAATTGCATGCTTAAGGAGCGCGTCCCAGTTGTTTTGTTAATGCTATTCGTATGTGGACCCTACCATTGTATCCATTACGGTGAGTGTTTGCTTGGGATCTTTTTACCTTCGCACTTTTGATGGCAACATTCAATCTCGTGGAACAGCAGCTGTAGAAATCCTACTTTTTGCATTCGTTTGCAGAGTAGTGGGTAAAGATGGTGATCTCTTCGGTAGAGATTATAGATTTTGATGGAGATTATTACTCTTTTTCATTTTCCAGCAGTGCTTGTCTTACTGGAAGTGGTGAGAATGGTTGCCTTGATTGTGGTTATATTCGTAGTGGTATTTTTATTATTATTAGTAGTAGCAGCAGTAGTAGTAGTAGTAGCATTATTATTATTAGTAGTAGTTGTAACAGTAATAGTAGTATTCGTAGTAGTAGTAGTAGAAGTAGTAGTAGTAGTAGTAGTAGTAGCAGGCGTAGTAGTAGTAACTGCAGCACTGATGGCATCAGTACTATTGATAGCTGTTGATATTCATTGCTGTTATTAGTTTTCTAATCGGTTTCTGCTAGTTTTTCGAATATTGTAAATTACATTGTATACATAAATGTCAGTTTCTTAATGGAACACATTGCTTAATCTCTGAGCACAACCTATTTTTATCGATAAATTCCACGATTGCTGCTGCGCTGCTCCTTGTTTCTGTGATGGAGGTCCCTCTATAAGGCACATACTTCCATATTATTTTAGGGTGAGTTAGAACGTCTTGTTACCCGCGATGCCTCCAGTCCTAGTAGCCTGTCGGACAAGGTAGATGAGACCAAGAATCGCCCTCCCGCTGTTCTTGCCCTCAAACTCCTTTTCCGGCTGTTGCGCTTGGAACCGCAGCGCGCAGCTGCCTGCCTCGAGACGGTTTACCTACCTTGCCTCCTCTTTGGTGCCGGACTTGAGGCTGAGCTGGCTCTCTTGCCTGAGGCCTGTCTGTTGGCACCCCAGTTAGCACCTCGCCTGCTTCACACAGCGGCGGTGGCCTCCCTGTTGGTAACGCAAGGATGCACAGCGTCGGCTTTTGTACGAGCCGTCAATGAAGCCCTCCTCCGCCTCACCCTTGATAGTCTTGATGTCGCCTGTATTGAGCACGCGGCTTCGGGCTTACTCAGCACCCCCAGTGGACCCAAATTCACCCCAACATAGACCTCATTTTTATCGGTTAAGCCGGCCTTTTTGACTTTTCCTGTTCAGATGAGTCAATACTTTTCACCTTTTTCCGCCTTTTCACAAAATATCGCTTTGCAAAATGTCTTCTTGTCTGTTGGGGTAACTGTACCGATGAAGAAGTAAGAGGTAGTATCCTCGGAGTAGTTCCACCTACCGTTGTCTTTAGACGGTCAGGTATTAGGATCAGGGATATCCTATGCTGCTCTCGTGCCTACCTGATTTTTACTGTAAACGATAAAACAGATCTACTCACAGATACGAGGAACTTTTGTCGGGGCATTTCGAACCATGTGCGAAGATAACGGAAGCAACAACAAAACATGTTACTTGCGGTCGTTCTGCCAGTCATGGATCTCCATCGGTCACCTACCTTGCTGCATGCGTGGCAAACCTATGTACCGATTTTGGGAGTTTGCTTCGAGTCTTTAGGCATCTTTCAGCCCAGTCTATTATCCTCCTGTTAGAAAAATTGAAAACAGCCACTTCTGAGCACTGATCGTATCTGCACAGTGCGATTATGTGTTTTATTAATCAGGACGCCAACCCTCGCCTAGTTCAACCTCTGGGGTTACAGGATAAACTTATTCATCGGATCTGGTAGGTAGGTAGGTATAGATTATTCACCAGAGTTTTCTTTGTAATGGGTCCGCACGGTTGCCTCGGTTCAGTGAAACCCACTGATACGTAAACCCTCCGCTGTACGTTGTATCCCTTGGGCACCTCATTCGTGTATGTCAGCAAATGTTTTAGCCTCATTGCGTTTAATTTTTCGGCATCTCTGACGCAAGCAATGAGTTGCGTAAGTGTTGGAATAGCCACTCCGCTGGATTTGGTCGTAGAGTTACCAGATTTCCTGCGTTCTTCCTGGTGGCCTGCCGTAGTTGGTATTGATTATCCCTGCTTTGACGGTGCCCTACTTGCCCACTACTGGGTGATGGTCCTGGAAGCTGAGGTCCTGTGACCTGTTTGTTTTATATGCCAGCATTTTGGTTTTGATATTTGGTGTCTCACTAACCTGCCGTCAGTTTTGACCTAGGACATAAGGCAACAGTGGCATAGGAAAAATGTTTTATTGCCACAATCAAACCTGTCATTGGGGAACTCGTCGGTTTCTTTCACTTTGCTGGAAAGTTTGGTCGTCGTAAGCAAGGAAAACTCGTCAGCAGAACTGAAATAGCCTCGAGGAGTTTCGTATGTACTAATTTGATCACGTCGGGAAGAAACGCAATAGCATGTCGCCAAGTCCTTTTATACGAAAGACCCTAGACTGTTGGTCTTTGTTGATTGCATGCATTGGTGAAGACGATGCAGTGATTCGACGGGTCCTCGACCGCACCGAAAGGCTCTGGGGAGATCGCCTCACCGATATGTCTGACAGTGGCGCTGGACAACAACTCAGTGGCGGAAGAGTTTTAACCACTCCCAATTCACGTGAGAACAACCCCGACACCTCACCAGCTACTACTCTCACCAGTTATGCAGACTTGATTCAAAAATGTCCTCGTTGCGACTAGATCTTCACACCTCGCATCAGTCTGGACGTTCGCTGGCAACTCCATTGCCCAGACCTCGGAAACCAGTGACAGGTGCATCAGTCATACGCGACAGCCAACCGCACTTCCAACGCACACCCAATCACCACATCGACCTACTAGGCCATAAGTGCATCCGTGGAAACCTAAAGTAAAACGCTGACGATGATACCACATCTCACTAGTACACAAACCACATGAACGCCCGAACTCGTTATGTCCAGGCACAGAATCGAAACCACTGACGCTAGTTGGCAGCTCCTTCTTTGGTTCGTTCTACACGTGACCTCTACGGCACTAACTCTTGTTATATGCAAGCTAACCATCTCCATCGTTTTAAAATCCCTTTTGCTGGAGTCAGGTTTTGAGTGGCCCGCGTTCACGGGCATCTTAGCTGCGACAACTACTGCGCTGGCCGTCAGCACCAATTGGTTATCCTAGTCGGACTATCGACTGGTGCGTGAGCGAGAGCTCGATCGACACTCAGTTTGCTTTCCTTACTATAAACATGCATGCTCGAATTCATCACAATGCTTTAAAAGTCATGGATTGTAAGGCTTCCAACTGATGGAATAACTTGGTTATCTGAGGATGGAAGAGTCTGACTGCAGTGGTTGCTTCTTCACGTGATCTTAATGACAATCCTAATCATTTAGAATCCGAACCGTCATCATTGCTCGTTGCGCAAAAACCTGGTTTATCGTGCGAGGACCGGGCGTGTGTGACAGGCGTAGTCGTGCTGTTAAACTCTATCAGTCGCTGCAGCAGATGCCGTCTGCGTCCTTGTCATGCTATCGTAGCCAGGCCGGTTAAGGAGGATGGGGTGCGATAGATGCCACACAATTCCACCATCGCTGCTGTGGGCCACACGTTCGATTGCAAAGGGTTAGACATAACGAAATTACTATAAGAAAATAATAATGCCAAATATGCAAGAGCCACTTTTAAGGCACCGAGCCGATGTCAAGTAGCAAATCTCCATGATTTAGGCACTTAATGCATTAAGGTTTTTAATCTTTATTGTTTGCAGAGGTTGGCATAAGGTCATCCTAACACCTAACATTCCAAGCATCAGCTATTCTGCTGGCAAAGAAGAACTTCTACTTGTCCATTCTAGCTTTGATCACACGCTTCTTGAATGGATGCCCTTGCCTATTCCTTGGTATCACCAGTTCAAAGAAATCACCAGTTAAAAAATAGCATTTTTACCGCGTCCGATTCAAGATGTTTGTATAAGGTCGTTTCACAGCTCTTCGTAACTTAAAGGAACAATATCGAGATTAAACAACCATATATCATAGGGTATTTGACTAGTTTGGCTGTACACTTTTGAAATATATGGAGGACATTGAGGTCATTGGCGATTCAAAGACTATAGGCCTAAATGACGAACTCCAGTTGCAGCTGCATAGGTGAGCGAATCTCTCAAATAAAATTCTCCACCAAATGTATAGAAAGCCCGTATGACATACATCAACGTTGACATTTTTGCCATGCAGAGATGGTTTAAACGAACTTGTAATCGAAACCTCCGAGTCTCTTTGAGCTTAAACTTCTTGCCATTCCAACGGTAAACCTCATAGACTGTTGTATTTGTTCATACTAAATATCAAAATTCAAACTCGGTTCGCATCGAATTCCGTTAGGACGACGCACAATACTTGATATCCTCTGGAAATATTGTGATAATAAAATCCAGTTCACAGGTAGGTAACAATTGCCAAAAAAGATAAGGGAGAGTTGAATAGACATTTTTGGCTCAATAGCCCTCATCAGTCATACCCAACCCCTAAGGGTGCGATACCCGAGGCTCGAACCCATGACTTTGCAGTTGTCAGCAATGATCATCTACCTATGACACCAGTCGTTAAGCAGCTGCTGGTGGTGTACGAGTTTGAGACACAAGGCAAAATGGGACGACTGCATCCTATAAAAGATCAGTGTGCGTCCATGAATGGAAATCAAGTTTACTGAAACAGTCGTTAACCTACTTAATAAATGGATTAGGGTCAAGAGCGGACCCTTTAGGATTACTGCCAAACCGCTCCCTCAGCTGACTATCAGCTACCGAAATTGAAAGCTTAACGACGATGAAGTAAATAGATTCCAATTCACTTAAGGATATTTCATATAATATCTCTGCGGCCGAGTTTAGCGGAGGCGCGGATGTGGTACACAACCGAAGACATTCCTAAACTCAAAATAGATTGCACTCAACGTGCACATGGCGTAAGCTACCTATTTCCCGAGTTCTAAAAAACAGAGCAAGGTCGTTATTCGTTCTTCTGCCTTGACGCAAGGCGCACTAGGCAGCTGACAGTAATAACGCTGTTCTAGGAAATGCATATGCTCCCGGGCAGTTATTGTTCAACAATAAGTGCAAACCAAGTGAGGTTGATTGGTCGCAGTCGTTTGTGGATACCTTAATATCACCTTTATATTAGGGAGATATTTATGCACATTTCATTTCGACCGGCAAATAAGCCTTTTCAAACAAGGATTGAAAGTGCATGGAGAGCAGTTTGATCAAGTTCGTCAGCAATATCCATCATAATTTTCTGTGATACTTCAACCGCGCGGAGCAACCTTTCCTCATTCAGTGACAACAACTCTTATCTTTCAACCTTTGCAACGAAACCTGCAGTTTTAGTCGCTGGATCTTCCTCATTTCGGAGGCAGAATTTTAAAAATTCTGTTTCCGGCGAGAAAATAGACATTAACAATAACGAAAAACAGTCTGCTTTTTCTTTCTGTTGGCGGTGTCCAATGTTTCTGCTAGCATTCAACAGCTATTTACTAATCAGTATTTCAGCCTACCCGAAAACCAAAATGAGAAGAGATAATCTGGTTTTCCTCACAAGTTCGTACAAGTAATTGTGAAGATTTCAATGTTTTTCGAGCCCGGCAGGTCTTTTGAGCAGAACGCAACCATTGTCTGAACTCAGTTAGGTAGGCGTTTGAACATATATACTTGCTGAGCTTCTTGTCAAATGGCAAGTTCCGACTGGAGAAGGCGTATGATTGAGAAGGTTTGAGGTCTTCATATTGATCAGTGATTTCGCCTTGAATAACTGCTTTGAACGCTGATGCCCAGATACGCGTATAGGCGACGAAGCTTTGTTTTTACCCAAGGATACGGATAACCTTCACCAGACTAGACAAGAAGCGCGGAACTTGGGAGATAATATAACTGAGAATAAACCTCATAATGTTTTCTAGAAATGCGCCAGCTTCTTAGTAACTTTTGCCAATGTATAGGCAGAATTGATGCGGATGAGCTAAACGCACGCGCATTTTACCAGATTAGGAGCAAGGGGAGCAGCTACATGGCGTGATTGGGTGGGAGGTGAGATTTATTTGTTAGAGTCAGATAAAACGAGCAAGAGATGAAGTGTGCAATAGTTGAGAAGATCTGCAAAATATGAGCATCACTGAAGCACCTGCGCCAAAAAGATAATAAGATGATGTACATGGTAATTTCTGTTTGATTCAAAGAATGAGCAAGGTTTGCGTTGACTCCAGAAGTCAAAAATGCGTCGTACTTACAATGTAGCGGTCTATAAAATACGGGTCCAAATTACTAAATTCATTTACGAACCTGAATGGGGTCGGAAAAAGAGGTCATTAAGCTGATAACGTCCATATTGAAAATTACGAAAACCTGATGGCCAGGCATATGTTCTCAGTGAGCCCTGGTTACCGTTCTTTGATATCTGAGTAAATCTAAAGGGTAGTGAATGCCTTTGCTGGTAATATAAACGTAGCAACCTCTAACGGCAACAGTTAAATTCTATCCTCGATTTGTTCTATATTTTTTTCTAATTTAGAATCCTGTATTTACATCCAGAATTGAAATATTGACTGTAGGAAACGATAAGGATTTCATTCGTGACTCACTTGGCTATAATGAGTCTAGCGTCTACCCTGACAGTATTTCAACCAGAGCCAGCGCGAATTGAAGAATCGCATTTGGGCACCATACTTTTAAGTTCAGACGGGTCGTAGGTGTAAAAACTGATAAGAAATATCCCAAGGAGTTGAAAAATAAAGGAGAAATATGAACTCAAAAATCAGGCAACTGTATCCATAGAAATTAAAAAAGTGGATAACTATATGTTGATTTTAATGCACTAAAACTCGGACGGCAAAGGCAAAGACAGTGCCTAAAGCTATTCAAGCGGGCGACTTGGGAATTCTTTTGGCAAGTTGCACTAACCTGTGAGTATTTTGATGATTTAATGGATGAGATTCATACCTTAGCTCTCTTTTGTTCTTGCATTAGCCTTCTAGCTGTTGATTCAATAAAACCTACACGTACTTTGTATCACACCATCTAGTCAACGTGTTGTCCTGATGGAGTAGCAACGCTAGTGGCTACCATGGTAGGCGCTACCAATATACAAATCCAATGTTATCAGCGTGATGTCCCAATAATTACAGTTACTAGAGCATCACAATGTTAACGTTGAATTCGCATATTGCTAGTGCCTACCAACCCCAGTTTGACTTTCGTTAGTCTGTTCTTTTAACTTGCCACACGGAAAAGTGCAAAATTACCATTTTCAGTGTCTGTCAGGCAATCGTGCCATCAATGACTTGTACTGCATTGATTTTGCGCTGTGGGTGGAGAGTGGTCGAATGCGTTGCCATGCTGGACATCCGTATCACGATTCATCAAGGGAATTTGCCGGGTTCAGTAAACTGTGGAATATTTTCAAAGTGCACGTTGGTGAATTTTACTCGCGCAGATTTTGCTTCTAGCAAGTTAGATAATTAACCACAGACCCAGAAGGCATCGGAGCTGCGAACACCTGGCCCCTGCTATCGAATGAATTAGGGATGATTGGGATGATGTGGACCCTGTTCTAGCACGTCCAGTAATGTTGCTGTCATAAATTGACCACCGAAATGGTAGTACTGTGTATGCCTACGCAGAAGCCACCTTTACCTCTACTTGTGTGTAACGCTCCTGGGACATTACTTTAACAACGCTCATCGATCCTTTTCTATGTTATCTCCTTTTTACTGCAAGGGAAATATTGTGTACTTATTTCCTTTATTGATAAATAATTCGCTCATACGAAAACACAGGTAATTTGTAGTTTTCAGTGTCTGCAGCACGGCTCAAATGTCGGGGTTTGCTGACAAATCATCCGTAGGGAATTTAGAACAACTTCAACGGAACAACTATATGTCGGTAACTAGACTGTATAAAGGAACATGCATCGTTATAATGAACATATCGGACTCCGTAAGGAAGTTGGCCATATCATCAGATCAGTAGAAATTCAGGAAAATATACAAGAAAAACGATTGAACGGATTGAAGTAGAAGCACAACTGACCAACCACTTACAAAAGCTCCACACAGGGGGTTTCTTAAGCGACTGTGACCTCGAAGACGGACTACTCGGCACGCTTCTCCATCGATTTTGTACAAACTTAATTTTAATATCATGCGATAACGAAGTGGCTAGCAGGGAAACTCAAGCCTGTATAGTATCCGCTGGCACCACTGAGCTGTCGGGATTAAATCAAATTCATCTAGTGCGTCATAGGCCTGAAACTAAACTGAATGGTTGTGTATACACTAGACGTCTCGTCCCCTCACAAACGTATCGGTAACCGAGACAGTCGATTATATTTGCGAATTCATAGTGGCCAATCAGTAGGAGATAGGAATACAGGTGAACGTACTCAAGGAACTATTACTAAGATGCACACTAAAAGTGAAGTTCCCTTTGACAACCAAGTATACACACATGTAGACAGCGTTGCTATTCACACGCCTTTGGGTTCTCTATTAGCCGATATCTACATGGACAATCTAAAGAAATTTAAACTTAATGCCCAGATCAATCAGCTAAAACGTAATGGTTGCCACGTTGATGAAATCTTCGCATTGACCACTGCAGAAATCACCACAACTTTTCTGTTGGATGCTGTATATCAGGGACATCGGTCGATCAAATTCACGTTTGAGATGGCAACGGCCAATTCGCTCCCTTTCTTGACGTCCTTATCCGAAGAGCCTGCCGAATCGCCCGAAGGACAACATATAAACTTCTAAAGTTGCATATCCCTGCAACAGAAACGTGGTCTAGTCCGTTTTTAGCGCAAAGGGTTAGAAAAAGTTGTTCCTCAGACAGCATCGACGAAGAACTTAGAAAGATGCAGGACCTGTTGTGCTAGGACGGGCATGCTGAGAGCTTTATTGCAATGAATATCATAAAGATCAACAAAACCATCACACTGACGGTGGAAAAGAAAACGATTTTCTAATGATCACGCCGAGCAAATTCCTCAGAAGGCGCCTTGACTAACCTGTTTCACGAATCTTCTGAACAGCAAGAGTTCACGTATTATTCTCAACCAATCCTTTTTTTACGCGAAGGTAAGGATAGGTTGCCGATGTAGACAACCTCCATGTGTTGGTATTTCTTTGGTTACTCCTGCGAAACAAGTTATATTGGTCGCATGAATCGGAGTTTATCCAAAAAAATGCGGTAACGATCGGGCATGGCTGAAAAATTGAAACGAAGAGCATAAATGACGCCATTATTGCATATCTTTTTCAGTCCGGGCAACACGTGGACCCGAAGGAGTCCTTTTGTGGGACTTCTGAGGTCCCACTTCAATACCCTTATCCGCTGAGTCAGTGTCAGCTAGAAACAGTAGAATCGTTACGCAGGCTAGTCTTGTATGTATTGAAGAATCTCGTGTAAGTTCTGAGGTTACCGTGGTCAAAGCTCAGTTAAGTGCATGCAATTCTCCGTGTTCTCCGCCTTTTCCTCCCTGGCACGACTGTATCTAACCCATACTGCCTCCTAACTTACCCCTTTATAATCCCTCTCGTATTCCCACACTCCGTGCGAATAAAAAGACGAACTTTAATCGATTCCTCCTAACGCTTACACAATTTATTTGTACCCATTCTCATGCAAATGTACTGGTTCGACGGGAATTTATCGAAAGCGACATTGTAACAGTCGTTGCCGGCGATGTCTGCCGTGCGCCCCACAGCATGGTGATGCAAAGGCGGTACTTTGCCCATGATGTAACGATAGAAGACTGTTCCATCATCAACCGCAATCTATCTTCTTCATTCACCTGAACCCGGTGTCATGTCCAAATCAAGTAGACCGGAGGCGGGAAAAGGCACAGGTGGCTGGCGTGGCGACAACCCGCACTTATACGTGCCTCTATATTCCCATGTACGGAATTTGTTATGAGTATGCCCCCCGCAACGACTGCCGACCCATCGTCTGCTCCCCGTATTCGTCCAGCGCATCTATCGCCTGGCTTGTTTTAGGGGCACTATCAAAAGCAGACGTATAGTCGTCAGTTAGATTTCTGAATGCTCTCATGAGATTTTGCAACCCAAAAACCTCTCTAGTTGTTTTCGCCAACCAACGAAGGCATTGCTTTTTACCTTGAAGCCATCTACACCGCACTAATGAACTGAAGTCCTGTGGTCCCCTCCAACGTTTGATGTGCGCATGTCTGAAAGGGTTATGTGGTCAAGTGGACTATGAAGCTCTAACTTTGACCACCTTGTATGTGCACTTTGAATAGAAACTGCGCTTCTCTTATTGGCCGGCTCGGTTTAATGTACTCGTCAAACTTTCGCCATAAGAAAAACCCTCAGAGAACTTTTATGACGCATGTGCCATCGGTTGTTTTGAGGAATGCACATAAGGAAGGAAATCTGCAGTAAAATTCAGTATTACTATCTGCTACCTTAATTTTGCTTCTTGAAGTGAAATGTGGAACCAAATCAAGACTGCCATAAGATTGACTGGTTATTCTCATGTCAAAGAAACACTCTAGGATGAGCAACGAAACTGCCACTAAGGCATGGAACGCTGAAGTCTGCCGCATCGACTTTTCTATAAAATACCGCCCTGTGACAGTATTCTGACCTTACGATTATTCGTTGACATGTAGGTAGGTTTCCGTTTCACTATTCCCTTGCGATAAGGGTTTATCGAGCGAACTTGCAAGAGGGAGCAGCCTCAAACTAATAAGCTAGGTGGTTGTTGACAATCCACCTGCACCGAAATTCTTTATACGCCTCGTTACAATTTGAAGCAGGCTGGATCGAGGGTTCTGCGCTACATTCTTCGAATCGTCTCTTGATGCGTGTCTCCAGGCGCTCCCTAGATACTCAAACAGAACTTCAACCCTCATTTCTTACCTATTATGATGATACGGACAGATTTTTCACCAACCTGCTCGTAAAACCGTTCTGGAAGATTCAAGGAAACGAACTCCGTTGCTTATGAAGGAGGTCTGAGAAAAATTTACTGCACGCGGCTGCTATAAGTTATTGTTTACAAAGGCTTTGTTTTTTCTTGCTAAACGATTTCTTTCGCCCTGTTTTCTGGGCAATGGAGCGCCAGCTCCTTTGGAATTCCGATACCATCTAGCCGATGGGTCAAACTTAGGTAAAGCGAGATTTGCATCCGGCAGGATGACTTCTTTTAGGGTTCTTCCACTCGATCGTGTAATCGCACGCGCAACATATTGCCCACAGGCACCTAGCTCCTCTTTAATTATTTCAGCCATCCTGACGTCCCGACTGTAGTTACGTTCTCTGCGGTGACTTGGCTGTCGCGATGGATTGCGCGTTCACAGCCCAGTCCTTGATTGCCGCCTCGAGGCATAATATTTCCTTCTGTACTGAAAAGCTGCTTATTAGTCAAGTAAGCCAAAAAAGGATTTCAGTTTCATTTTCCTCCCAAAGTCTTCAGCTGGTGACGTGCTGTATACGTTGGGCATTTGCCGAATAAAATAGTGGATAATAGGAAGAAAACTTTGAATTTCAACTTGATGTATTTTGGAGCAGTAGGCTATCTTTTGTCAGACCATCTCACGAAGTACCATGTAATACTCTTGAACCCATTTTGAATTTTCTTTCTGCTTGACTTGTTTATAGTGTGGTGCGTGTCCCAAAAGGAAGTTATAATGGACCGTACAGATTTATCAGTTCTCATTTATTATCAATAGTTTAAGCAGCATTGATGCCCAATGTTTTCGTTATACGTGTGCTCTTTCACAATTTACGAAGTACCCGATTGTTTTAATCTGGAAACTGTGTTCACATTGCTATTTCCCTTGTCGTTTATTGAGCTCCGGTTCTGATGAATTAGTGTATTACTAACATATTAATGAGAAAATATTGGCCTGTCGACTTGGATGTCACAGATAAATCTTCGACAAGACCACCATTTTAGCTGGCTTAGTAACGAATAAAGGGTGAAATTTGTCTAACAATAAGGCTATCCTTTCTCATGTACAATTTTACTTAAAATAACAGGTTTTCAGAGCAAACATTAATTAGAGAAAACTGGGGCTGAGCTAAAGGTCGATACGGATTATGCTACCAAACTGTCATTCGAAGTGTGTAACTTTGTAGAAAACGGGGTTAGCTGATACCAAAGTATTAAGCACGTTGAAATTACCCAAGAGTTATATTAATTTCCGGTGAAGACAGCACAAAACGTTGTTTAGCTATTTTTTCGGCTTTTTACATCATTCGTATGAGATTTATTTCCTGACTGGTTGAACCATATTAATAACTACTATGGCAAAATGCCTAAGGCCTACGGGTCGCGTATTGCTATTTAAAAGCTTTTACGTTTGTTGCCAACTTACTACTCGCAGTTTTAACTGGTTTACTCCCACAAATAAATTCTTAGTTCTACGAACTACTCTCTCAGTACCAGCAATTAAGCCCCCTCTTTAATTAGTGAACTTAAGTAGTGCCTTTGACAGCAATTTATTTAAAGTGCTATTCAAGGATCTTTTTAATTTTAAAGTCCCAAAATCATGTGATTTTGTTCTTGAACTCGTACTTCCTTAGCTAGCAGTCCATTGGTCTTCTAAAGACTTTTGTTCTTTGATAGCTCGGCTTTCTTTCTCTATCATTCCTAGCTTATTTCTGCTTTTCAAAACATTCTTTCCTTTGGTAGGCAAATGACAAAAACATGCTACTCCAAAGCATTTCAAGGATTTTTCCCGTACTGATGCTCGCCCTCTCCGCATTTTACGCCATTGGTCCTAGTTCCCATGCACCCACTGTATATCTTAATCCAGAGGAGATAAAGACCATCGCTCTTACCCCCATCCATCCTTATATGGTGTGTCTTCATGAACAAAGTTGGCTAGTGTGGATCCGTCGTTCCTTCCAAGCCCACTTCTTGGCACTTAACTCGTCAGCCAATTCCTTCTCTGTTCGCGTCTATTATGGACTTGATGAGGATGACCTGCGCAGTCGAGCACCATGGTTACGTTTTCCCGTGGAATCGGAGGTTTCCGATCTTTCCACCTTCATTGCATTCACCGGCGACTCCAACCCTCCTGACTACTCTGAAATTCATTCTAACAGTCATGTTCCACTGCCTGGACCATATTGGCAGTGCGTTGCCCTGTTGCCTTTACGCAGTCACGTTCAGCACCACTCCGTCTTTGAAGTTGCCTTCATTTCTGCCTTGGATGGCGGGCGTATCCTCCGCCTCCTTCTTGGTCTCGCAATCTACTTTTGCGCGCCATGTTTCTGTGGAAATATTATCTTCTACTACTGCTCCGGTATCAGCATATCTATTCTTGCAAGTTTCCTCATCCTGCTCTTCCTAGTCTTCCGACTGTTACCAAAGCGCTCAAGCCTCGTACTCCAGGGTCTGGTTGTGTTTGGTGGCGGTGCCATGAGCATGCTCCTATTCTGCCTGGATCATCTGCGCATTGCATTTGCCAATTTCATCTCCGCCAATTTGTCCCTCTTTATTGCCTACGCCCTAGTTGTGGCGCTGTTCAGCACTGCCATCTTATACTGGTTTAGTCTGCCAGAAACCCTTTTGGAACGTTTCCCTC
Organism: Schistocephalus solidus; assembly: GCA_017591395.1. Taxonomy (NCBI): domain Eukaryota; kingdom Metazoa; phylum Platyhelminthes; class Cestoda; order Diphyllobothriidea; family Diphyllobothriidae; genus Schistocephalus; species Schistocephalus solidus. The sequence continues at coordinate 54,327 of WEDG01000511.1, forward strand.
GCACCGAAAACCTTCTCAACCTTTGTTTGCGTGCTATGGGTGTTGCGCTCATCACCTCTGCTCCTCAGCTGCCAAAAGAGTTCCATCGCGTGCGGCAGCTGCTGCATGAAGGTAACCGCTGGGTGGAAGAGAAATTTAGGGTTGATTGTGATGAATTGATATCTCCCTTTGTGCCACCTGCATATGTTACAACGCGTTTGTTGTTTGCACTCTTTGTTACTTTGGTTCTGCAGACTGTGATCTATTTCTTACGATCCTCCGATAGAAGGACTGAACGCGGGAAATTTTCTAGTGGTCGGCACCGTCGACAAAAGTGGTATGAGGATAACATTTTGCCCCCGGTGCCCTGTGCGGCCTCTTCTCCGGCTTCTCCAGGTTGGCATCCTGCCTATACACCAGTAAGTTACTACAACGACGGAAAAGACGACGAGGAGGAGGAGGAATACAGATTGCCACAGAATGGGTTGCATCGCTCCTGGAAGTCGCCCCATGTCTACATGCCAACGCCGCTGCGACAACCGTACTATCCTGAGAGTTTTGATGGTCAAAGAATGGTGTCTCCCATTTTACCATCTAAATCACCTTACGCCGGATACTCGAGCACACACAACAGAAATTCCTATTATAGACCTAGGGCTTCGCCTAGGGTGGCAGCATGTACGGAACTTCTAACAGATGACGACGAGAACTGAAAGATGCCTGACCCTTTTTGCACACGCATATCCGCCCTCCCTCTATCCCTTCAATGTTCGCTGTTGTCTATGATAATTATTATAGACATTACTATATCAAGTGTTTTTGACCCCATTAGTTTTCCTCCAGACTCTTCACCTATGTAGGGACTTTAGTAACTGGCTTTGGCTAACAACAGAAAAAATGTTATTGATGGAGACGTCTGATATAGCGTTTCTGCTTTTTAATTCGCTGACCAGTAGTAATCAAGCTAAACTGACGCGATATTTAAATGTGAGCCCAGCTGAGCGCGCGTCCTGTTTACTGCAATCCGGAATGCTCAGTCGCCTATTAGTGGCGTTGCCACAACAATCATATATTAAAGGACAAAATACGGACTTTCCCCTCTGCTTTGAACATGTTCTCTGGAGCCTGCAACAGCTAATGCAACGGGCGTATCCTAGCTGTCATGATTCCAGTCCCAAGCTCCGTTCAGGAAAGGCGAAACCGTCTGCCTCGCGCCTGATTGATTATGCTTGGCTGGCGGGGTTAGCGCCTAAGTGTTGCCTTTCACTCGAAAGACTTTCGAGGGTCCTGAGGTGGCGTGGCGGCCCATCGAGCACACCTGAAAAGGTTTGGTTTCGCCTACGACGAGGGTCGATCGGTTGTCTAAACTGCACTGCGTATTTCTAGAGCTTCATAGATTATGTAGAGTTTAATGATTAAGGACAGGTCAGAAGTGGCAATTCATTGTTTCGGGTGTACATAGGCTTGGAGAAGGTAATCCAATGCATTTGCTTGGCCGCCCAAAGCTGATGCCTTTCTCGCTCGAATACGGTGCCCATGTAGTACATGTACTTTCAAACGGTCTTTTATTCAAAATATAATTGTTTTTTATTGCATTTCCCTAAACTTTGCTGCTTGGCATCGAGTCATCCTATTAAGCAAGGCGACGAACTGCATGAGAGACGTTTTCTCTGGCTCAAAACCGTTAAATACACATTTGATTTACCAAGCGTTCAATTTTGAGGTGAGCTGCGAGCCAAATTGTGCGCCCTAGGTCAGGTCAGGTCTCCTCAAAGGAATTCCCATGCAGGACGATCATGCTGGTTTGTTCAATTCTGGGCCAGCTAAATTTTGCCTTGGTTGGATATTCAGCGCTAAAGTGATTTAGCGACAAAAAGAATTAGCTAGGGGGAATCCTTGTTGAGCGCCAAAGCGTACTCTCTTTCCTATAAATAGAAGTGAAATGCATAGGTTAATAATAGATACCTTGATAAAGTTGCTTAGCATGAGTCTATTAGCCTACCGTCTGCCCACATCGCATTTGCAGGGGCACTTCCGCCAACTGAGTCGAACACTGTCATAAGATCAGAATGAAACGAACTTGCGTTGCACGGGGGATATTATATATATTTTCAAGAATTTATTATGCACTTGACATTAGTACAAACCAGGGAAAAAGTCACCACAGGTCCCCTTTGGCTGCGTATACCTGAAAAATGGAGTGGTTGGAGTTGTCGTGCCCCGGAAGTCTTCAAAACAGTGCGGAGTAAACTAATGAATCTCTAGTTGCGCTATCCTGTTATTGATGCTAGGTCGTCATGGCTCAGTTCATGTGTATGACACACTGTTATATTTTTTTAAGTTGCTTACCTATCATGCCGTGAGAACTCCTATGGTCCTCGGCTGGCAATTCATCGACGTCTGATGTTTCCAAGGCACTTGTTTGCGATACAAATTTCGCAGTGCGGTTGTGAGTGTCATTTTAACTGCGACGAAGGCCTCATGGAGCACATCCAAAGATCAGGGTTTGAGTAACTCGGAAGAAGGTTCTGTTATAATGCGATGAGTTCTGGCTTACGAACTCTATAGGCGTCTTTCCAGCCCCATTGTCACGGACAATGTGCGTGAGGACATCGACATAAAATATACACCCAAAAATATGCGATATAGGCGCTTGAACTTCAGTGATTGTGGTTGGAATCTTGTCCGATCGCATTCTTCCCGCCCGCCAGCTGGGCTACTGGGGATAACGAAAGTTCTGCCATCTGACGTGTACCATATCCAGTAGATAGATAGCCTGGTAAGGTTTTAACACGCCAGACGCCAACAGCTATTTCCCGGTTATTACCGATTATCATTACTTCATAGGCCTATCTTTTACCTTCTGAAATGAGATATATAAACTTGTCAAAAAAGTAGGCATTTGATCCTCACTGGTGGCTTGTAAAATACTAATTGTCGCCATTTACCATGAAACAGCAGTCTCGTGCGTGTTACTAAACCAACAGGAGAGACAATTTCCCATTTCATGATTATTTGCCTTTTGGTGTACCCATCCGAATTATTATGCAACACAGTAACAAAAGTGGTTAACTATGGCAAGTTCTGGTACATTTAAACAATGGTACTTGGCTGCCGCCGTTGGTCACTACCCAATCGTCGCATATGGGCTTAATCCCTCTGATTGGTATCCAGGCTACCTTTATGCTCTTTTTGAAAACGCAATTGTCTTACCGGATATGTCTTCCTACAGCGAACGAAATAATGTCTAACTAACCAGAGGAAACATGATTCTCCTGATGTACGCACGCCATGGTCTTTCTGCCGGCGTGCAACAGACCTCGCTCACGCGCTAGTCTTTTAGGATGCTGTTGTCTCATTTTAATTTTGGTTTTTTTAAGGCTCCCGAAAGAGGTACCAACCACGTGCTTAGGTATCAGTTTGAGTTTGAATGGAAGTTGCTGCAAAAAATCTCGGGAGAATACGGAAGCAGGTAATTAATAATTCCCGGGCACAGAAACGTCTTTTTCATTCTTTTACCTCTCAGTCCACTTCACGCCCTCATTCTCAAATTCCTCCTCCCCCTACCGTGTGTGAATATTCCAGCAGGACCATATTGAAACACTTAACCTTCTTGGAGATGATAAGGCTATAAAGCCATTCGAAAGCAACGCCTGCTGGCACCTTAACTTGTCCAATTAATCCTTGTTGAAAGGGTCCCATACGTTGCAGCCACAACGCGACCGAACAGAAGTTTTGTCACATACCTTATCGGTAGTCCCGTGAGAATGTAACTAAAGGGACGTTATTTTATGCCTGTCACCTTCCAGCGTGCGAGATTCTGCACTGACAATAGTTCATTTACAATGTCTACTGAATTAAACGTAAGTAACTGAATTAGTCAGCATAAAAAGAGTTGACCTTTGCAAGGTCGTTGATGATTGTGACGGAAGTCGACTGGCAGAGGCATGCGATGGCAAGAAGCAGAAACGCAGTGACGTCCGTTTAGGCTGCGTGACACGGAGAAAATTATAAACTAACTGGCTGTGAACCTATTCGATGCTTACTTGTGCAGGTAGTGCATTAAATTTCAGTAAATTCGTCCACGTACGATCACGTACGGCCGCACCCACAAATGCACGCATTCATTGAGCGTGCGTGCGTGCATGCGCGTGCTGGACTGACAGCACATGGGCACGAGACGCCATCGGGCCGGAGGATTGACGGCCCAGTTACTACTTCACTGTGGCAAAGACGATATTGAAACCAATCGAACGGCGCGGGAAAAAATTGCGCGAACAAAACGCAGTCACACGGGAATTCAGACAAACAAAGCTGATTCGTTCATGATTCTGAAAGCGCATTGAACGAGGAGGGAGGGCGGAAAGGGACTGAACGATTTAATGATGACAAAACCTACTTCTCCAGTGTGCGTGCGTGTGTGTTTGCCTCTCACAAACTGGATGTAAACGGGCACGACAATATTGCAGCAAATTTTCTTTTAGCTGATTGGTTATCAGCTTGCAGCCGTTTTACCCAGAAAAAATAAAAATGTGGAAGATGGCGCAAATAACTTAGTGGCAAAGTGTACGGCGTGATTGGTTGGTTTTATTTGGGCGCGCAAAACAGCAAAAATTATGGCAAATTAGGCAAAATTAGTAAGTGGCCAATGAAATGGGATTAGACAAGCCTGCAGTTAGTAAGACGGAAAAATAATCAGAAGATCGTTTATAAAACAAAGTTAGACAAACGTGAGCCTAGGTGATATTGCAGCAATAATTTGAATAAAAACGAGGAATCGCATGCAGTAATCAGTGAGACAACAAGCTGGGCGAACGTACCTTTGATTAACTGACTAGTGCCTGTCCATGTGAAACACAGCATGCGTTTGCAGAACCTTGTTACGGAGACTCTCGTTAAGGATCTGTTTGCTAGACAGTTTTCAGGTCCTAAATCGTTTGGAAGTCTGATAAGCATAGGGAAGGAAGTTCAGCAACCACAAGCCAAGACAAACATGGTACCGCTGACAAATTTACCTCCAGTTATATTTGGCAACGGGAGGAAGATTTAAAACGTGGAAATGACTGATGGAGACCTGGGTTCGATTCCAGCGGTAAGCAAAATAAGCTGGTGTTAAGCTACTTATTCTGCTGACGTCAAAGCTGTTCATGTGCTAATATCATGCTTTGCAGAATACTAGATTATAAGCACAATAAAACTTGGGCTGTCATCCAAAATCCACCGTTGGCTCTGTTATCGCGAAGACTATGCATAAAAACTAACTAAAGTGACTTTATTATCGGCTGATCGATAAAAGTGCTGGTGGCTGTATCGAATGACTTACAACTACGAACTCGAAAATTGTCATATTTCTAACGCACATATGTGTGTACAAGTTACTACTACTACTACTACTACTACTACTACTACTACTACTACTACTACTACTACTACTACTACTACTACTACTACTACTACTACTACTACTACTACTACTACTACTACTACTACTACTACTACTACTACTACTACTACTACTTCTACTACTACTACTACTACTACTATTACTACTACTAACACCAGCACTACTATTACTAATACTACTACTACTATTACTATTACTAATATTTCTACTTATACTACTTCTAATACTACTACTACTACTACTACTACTACTACTACTACTACTACTACTACTGCTACTACCATCAGTAAGTCCTCCTTCTCCTCATCATCATGATCATCATCAGCAGCAGCATGATCAATTTCAGCAGCAGCAGCTTCTACCAGTGTTACCTCTATTATTGCTACTACCACAATATTGGTAATAATTTTAGCGTGAACGTTAACATTACCTTCGCTACAATCATTGTTAAAATTCTTGTTGAAACAACATTACTACCGTAATGACGCATACCACCAGTAACTGCACACTTGACTGCACTATCAAAGATTAACATGACTACTAGATAAATACAAGTACTGCAAGTTTGATTATCACTACTACCCCTGCCACCCCTTGCTATTGCAAATGCTACTGTCACTGTCACCAACACCAATTTTTCTACCAATATCAATAGAATTAACGATATCTCTACCGATTCTTTCAGTACTGCTACTACTACACCAGCACGGCAATTGCGACTATTCATGATCTTATTGCCATTGCCATGTCACTGAAAAGTCATTTCGAATTTTATAAAAAATGACCATCACGGCATCAGATTATCCTCCTGAAGATGCTACAATTCGGGCTAAAATCGAGCCAAAATATAACATTCCAACATCTACGCAATTGCTTTTACGACAACTTGTTCGAATAAAAATTCAAATAACCCCTCTAAAATTATATCTTAATGGATCCACCGTTACTGCCAACACTATAAATATATATCCTGTTTGCACGTTAGAACGCACTTATGCATACAATTTCGAAAATTTATGTTGCACTGCCTAAGTTCACCTTTAACTATGGACATGTAGTTAGCTGTGAGTTCTTATTACCTTTTTTTCCTAATACGCAATGCTTATCGTCATTCCAGTATGCTTGCAAGTTTCCCCAAGCTAAAAAGCTCTAACTCTCTCATGCTGCTGCTCCAAATTGTTGCCTGATGCGTTTGCAGATGAAACAACGCAGCACCTCGCCAACTGCAAATCAGACATGTTTTTAATTTCCTCTGGTAAAGTAACACTGTCAGCCCTGTTTATTGGACTCTTTTACCTGCTGTGTTTACGTTAATAGACAAAAATGAAGCTAAAATAACCACTCAATTCCAGCGTTTTGGAAAATTAACCCATGTGTCAATCAACAGTATTCTGTTTGTCATTTAAAATGGCCAGGATAGAGCAAGAGGACACAGAGCAGGAGGAAACCACTCAATAACTGCAGGCACCACTTTTGTATCGTATCATTTTGTCCCGACGACGGGTTCATTGCTGCACTGTAAAAGGTCATAACTATAATATAAACAGCGTAGTTTCAAATACGCACCAACTTATTTATAATAGGTCATGCATAGCAGGATGGCATGAAACGTATTTCTATAAACAGATAAATACTTTTTTAATAGTCTTTAAGACTATAAAAACACTGAAGCTATAATAACTGCATAAATCGTCATATATTAAATGCCTCTGCTTCCATGTAAATAGTTCCCTTTGATGCGTATGTGAGACTGCTGGAGCAAGAGACAGAAAAAACTGGACGCCGTAAAATGATCATATATTCGATACAAAATGTGCTGTAGTAAGACATTTCAGCAGATATTACAACAAGAGCCACTTTAGGATGCCGACTATTAATGCAAGAAGTTTTCCTCTGTTGCACAGAGACGAAATGAATAGGGATAATTGGATTAGAATGTTGAAAGGATGACAACGGAGTGACTACATTAAAACTTCCTATGCCTAGAGAGTGGAAGGAGGGTGGAGTTATTATATACACGCCTCTTGCCTATACTACTGCCAAGAAGCATGTAAAGTTTGAGGATACCTGACTCTCTAAGGAAAGCAACATTAATCGTCATTTCGATTAGGCCCTCTCGAGTCACCTTCATGGCCAAGCTACCGGGAGGTAAAAATTTACCGCTATATATTTTCCTGCAGAACGGTCACAGAGTGCTCTCCCGCTCCTGCAACCTCCAACCTTTATGTCCTGCCGACACCTAAAAGATTAAGATCATTCGGTTCATTGCATTCCTGTCACACCAAGCATGATGCTGCGGAAAGCTCCAATTTCTTCGATTACATTCCACTAGTACGAAGAACATCGTATTTGAGTTGGGCATACAATTAATGAGTTCAGAAGTAATACGTATTTCATCGAATTTTCTGCATATGTTAGCAACCTTCTTTTACCTGCCATATTCGCATTCAACTTGCATCGGCACACAAGGATTCCATTAAGCAACGTGAATATTCAGCAGTCAGAAGACACTGACCTTAAGTAATCAACGGCCCATAATTTTTAAATAAGAGCTCTTGATATAGCACAAGGAATAAAAACACTGATCCCAAAAGGGCAGTATAAAATATGATTATGGAAACTCGGGGAGGGTCATGAAGTGACCTGGTCAAAAGGGCAGTATAGCGGAAAGCCTTCCCGCGTAATAAAAAAAGGTCAGGTTGTTAAAAGGAGACATTTTCTCCATTGATTTGTTATATTTTTTAGTATTCATCTTCATAAAAAAAAGTTGATTCGAGGATGATCTCGTTCTCTAACGGGTGTCTACTAACTGAAGAAAATTAAACTTCCTTTATAAGGGTTTTCAGTTCAGGCTTAACCACTGCCGCCTTTCCCAGCATACCGGCAACAGCTATTATGCACTTATTTGTGCAGACGCGGCACGCAAGGCGGGGAACTGAACTAATGTATTAAGGTAGATCACAGTTCATCAGACAATCTTTAAGTTTTTCACGTTTCCTTAACCTAGATCCCGCTCAGTTCTATAATTCATAATGTAGGCGCAAAATAAGACTCTTAAGTTCGTAAAAGAAGCCATCACTTTTAAATAGGATGTCAAGATTACGTTTCTATCTATGACACAACTAATGAGCCTCCTACATGAATGTGAATAATAAGAAGGAAGCAGTGTGCCACTTTCATCACATTTTTTAATAACTGTACTGTCCTTATGAAAAGATATCGACAGCAAAATTCCGATTGCCCAAAAGTCTTCCGAGGTTCAACCATCGCATTTGGGTGACACTGTTCAGCCATTGTTTTGAGAAGATCATCGATAATTTATCAGTCGTCTAGCTCGACAAGGTGCACCGGTTCCCAGATTGGAGCGGGAATGGAATATTGACGTGAGCTACGTAGACGAAATCAGCTGCATAATTCTCCCATAAAAAGTATGCTCAAGGAACAAGACTAGGACAAGAAACCTGAAGACAGGCTTAGGAGCATATGGTAACCACTCACCTCCTCCATGCGATTCTGTCTACCGACCTGACGAAAACTCCATCCGTTAGCAAACATATAAGCCACGACGCTGAATTAGCTAGAAGCGTGCTACATTACATGCTCATAAGCAAAGGTCAAGTAGTTTCGTTGCAAAACGAATGGGAGCTGACTGCAAGCGTGATAAGTCACATTAAATGATAAGGCATGTCATCCCATATGCGTTGATAAACGCTCTGGCTACTGAGCCAGAAATGACCATTGCAGTCTTCCTTGTCTTTGCTAGCAATATTCATCTGCCTATATCATCCCGTATTTTTGTGTGACACTTGCCGCTTTGTCCACTTACACAAACTGGGCTCCACTTGGACACATGTTCGATAGAAAATCTTTTTACTCCAGTCCGTGGACGTGGCACCTTTTATTTGAATATCCGTGAACTGATCACGTGCGCTGCCATGATTTGCTGTCTGGTAAAAAGGATCCACAGAAATGTTGGTCATTGCGGAGATATCGTACAGTTGAGACACTTTGACAGTTTACCCATCGATTTTGAAGATGTACAATATTTGCTCGACAGCATAGTGGGCACAAGGGCGCTGCTTTTCGCGTTATTTACCTTTTAGTGATTGTATACTTCGCAACATTTATCTAACTCTTCCCTCCATTTGCCATCTAGGCCCGATGTAAAGGTGGAGTCATGAAGATGGGCTGCGGGATCAGGCGCAGGTTTCTGAAGCGCCTAGTTGTGCCACTACAACCCAATGTGCGATATGTGTTATGAATACGCGTCCCCAATAACACCTACCATGATGATCTGGGCCCCGTGTTTATCCAGAGCCTTTACCGCCTGGCTCATTTTGAGGTCGATTCGAGACACTTATATTACAGCGAATTCATCCAGTTCATCAGCAGCGGGTCCATGGAACTTATAGGAGATTTTAAAAATTAGTTGAGAGACCTTTTGCAATAGGAAAATCGGAAATGCTGTACCAGAGTGACTTCATGGTTTGTTAAACTAGTCTGCTTTGACTGATTCAATGCAGAAAAATAAAGGAAAGAGGGTTTGCGAATCGAAATAAAGTGGCGTTCTAAACGCGGAACAGTAGCAACTTCACTTCTAGGCAAAATCCGCAGGCAGGAAAAAAGCGCGAAGCGGTAGATATTGCAAGGGCGCTGATGCTTTCATAAATACCCGAGCCTGCTGTTGACTCTTTGTTTGGGTGGAAAATCTGACTGGCATCTACTTCACCTCACGTCCTTTAACTCAATCTCACTCGCTCCGCTCCTGGATTAAAATGTCACGACATACTGCAGGAGATGTATCGACAGAAAAGGTGGCTAGAATGATTCACTGCCGGTTCCGGCCTATCCTACCTTGCTTCAGCCAATGATAAGGCTGGCTACCACGTGGTGGCTTTCAGGATAAGCTTTGACACCTGCCTTGGCTATGTACCTGGAGGTTTACGCATCGGGTTCTATTATGCTAAAAAAATATATGTATTTCATGTATTTTGACACGCTCCAAAAATTAGTGCACTACACACAAATATTCAGGCAGAAATGTTTAACTGGCAGCTGCGAGGGTACTCAGGGAGATCTTGGTTGCTGTTTTACGAATGACAACCATCACGTAACCTTTTGCCATTAAAATAACCAAATACCTGGTCATTCGGTTAAAGTTCAGCTTCAATTAGGGGATCACCACAAAAGTTCAAAGCAGATCTTGTCCTCAGGTTCACTCAGTATGGAGGAACGAATAGAAGGCCGGAATATGTGAAGCGACTAGCAGGCGCATAAACAGGTACCTGCGAATGCAAGCAAAGACCTATTTTGTGCCTAAGTGCATGACAGTTAGTATAAAGCAATTTAAATCTGCAAGCATACCCCTGGCAGCCTATTTCAGTACCACGTACGATTTTCTCTTGATTTTACTTTGGAAACCAAGTGACTTAAATTCAATGAAATGCTGGTTAGTTGCGTCGAAATAATTTCCAATATAAATTTTGTAAAATCTTAGTAATCGGCAACGTGGTTGTCATAAACAAACATATGCACAGTTTCAGACTGGCCGTAATACAGTAATTATCTGAATTTTTAGCAGATCTAGAAGCTGTATGCTCGATTCAAGCCACCTATACGAATACGCCACTTGATTTTCACACTGGAAATCCTTTCTTGCTTTGGAGATTCGAGCCGCAAATTTAAGAAATTTAACTAAAATTAAGCAGTTTACTTCCTGTCCATAGAAAGTATTTATGCACAAAAGGCGATTTATGAGTCGGTCTACGGAGCTGAATCGCCTATATGCGTTTTGTGTCAACAAAGTATTAGAAACGGGGTTTTACCCTACAAATTTCTAACAATGCTTTGTAAGAACCAACGTAGATTGAAACCCATCGAGTAAAAAAATGGAAAGTTGCGTTTGCAAATAAAGGGCTTGTTCTGCTAGAATACGGAAGTTGGCATTTTTCAATCCTCCTCATACCACGAGACATGCACAGACTATCCGTGGGCAATGCAAATCTTAACCTTCGTGTCTCCTCAGGAGACATGAACAAGCGTTTGTTTTATCACAATTCTAAAACAAGTCACTGTAAAAAGCAGGCTATCAAAAGTCACATCATATTTATAAAAGCATAAAGGGGCGCAAAATATCCACAAAATTGTAGAAAAAAGGGCATCCTGAGATTGCCTTAACGCAAATGTACTTTTCACACATCAAAGCTATTTTCCACTGAGGCAGAAAATTTACTGCAGCAGGCCAAATTTTTTTCTCGAAAATTGAAATATGAGATAGGATTGGAAGCACATTCATAAGTAGGAGCATTGTATCGACTTTGAAGTTTTGTAGAGGACACTACATACGCACGAAAATTTCCGCCAGAATGTCAAATGAATTGAGTTTGAAGTCCTATTCAAGGCTGAACTTAATTGAAATCCCCCTGAAAAAGTAAATTTCCGGAGAACATTTAGGATGCTATAAAAGTAAGCTGCCAAAATTGTGATGAACTATTGGAGAGAAAACGATAAATGCCACAGTTCTCCCGTGTTATGATCCCCTGTCCTTATGAATAATCAAAAACAGCGTCCAACGTTAAATCCCAAGGGTGCACTTGTCTCTGATGGTAAACACGCTCGTAATACACCTCTTTTTTGCAGAAAATGCCAAGACTATGCAGCATCTTTTACTTGGCGCGCAAATAGCGAAATTATAGAAACATAAACATTACTAATTTACTGAGTTCACCGAATGCCTTCAACAGATCTTTAGCTACCACACATTACGGAAATAAGTGACTTGTTATTACTTCACAGGATGAAAGTTGTTCGGATTTGACAATACCTGGATCAAAAACCTGCTGCGGCATGGAAAAGGAATGAAAATAATGAAATGTGATACTATAAGGAAGCGGCTAATAAAAGCTGAAAAAGTGGTCTAAGCAATAAATTAGCTAGTTTGTTGTAAGGAGGATTAAGTTTGTTTACTTTAACATAGTTGGCACAATAAACTACGAAGTTTCCTCATCTCATTCAGCCAGACCTTTCTCTCGATATTTTTTAGAATTATTTTCGTTCATATTGTGCGTTCTTTAGAGCAGAATAACGTGGAAAAAATCACTACTAGTCTCAGGTAAGTCTAGGAAATTAAAAAGGTTTATAAAGCGCAAATTTCGGCCGGCCAGTCACATCTAGCTGCCAATTTTAAGTTGGTAGTCGTGTTAACGACAGAAAAGCCAGATTCCAGCCTTATAAAAAGCCATAACAGTAATCCTAAATGCAAAACTTCTGCTTTCTTCTTTATAAAATGCAGAATAGGCTTCGAAAATTTGCCTTTGTTTCATAGAAAGTGTCCAAGCAACAACCTGCACAGGCATTTATAGAGCAGTGTCGTTTTTTATCGTGTTTAACTTTTGAGGTATTGCCGCGTGAGTTTTTGGGCATCAAATGCAGAATCAGCGGTTTCTTTAACCTAATCTAACATGAGAACTTCTGAATATGAATTATAAAGGTGGACAAAATGCGCATTTATCGCATCTCCTGAAATAGTGAGAGGTGGATGACCGAGCGTGTACCTGGAAACGCGCGCATCCCCAGACTAGTCGCAAAGTATACCATATCAAAGAATAAAAAATTCAGAAGGACACAAAACAGCTCTGAAGAAACACCAATTATGCACACCTAGCCGCATTGAAAGTCTCTTTTCCACAAAAGTCAATTAGGGTCTTAAAGCTGCCAAATACAGGATCTTCCAAGTTTCAACAGCTAAAAAAGCGAAAAAGGTTTCTTTACAGGTGCCAACTTATCCGTGACTTCTCATTCTCGAAAAGCATGCATACGTGAGGCTTGTGTGGTGGATAGGAGTAATACGACATGTCTATGATAGCTGTTTGAACGCACTACGATTCGGAGTTATGAAAAATCAACACGAGTTAGCTTCAAGCCAGAAAGTGTTTGGACTGAAGAACAGCCAATATCTCCACGGAAATGAACCCCAGACCACATTGTATCCCATGAAAGTGCCGAACCCAAATACAACTCCGAAGTCATTGTTGAATGCTGCTCATATTATTTGCGAAACGGCACCAACAGAACCAACCCACTCTAAGTTCATCCTACATTAACGCGTGAATTTAGCAACCATGCCTTTGCCGTTAAGTCGCAAAAGTTTCTAGTACTGCACCTTGCACGTGTGATTATTACGAATAAATATGTGAAAAAGTAACTTTTCGACTATGTTGCAATGTAAAGTTATAACATTATATTTTTCTGCCGCTTTATGTTGCCCACTGCTACCAATTAAATAAGAAAGGTAAAATTCATTGAAATGTATCATTGTCAGTTCGGAAAGCCAAACGGCGGCTGGATCATTATGATCAAAGATAAGGAATAAATTTGACATGCATTTAATGTAGCTATTGTGAGGTCAAAAACCAAAGCCATTTAGGACATATGTAAGCATGAGTTCCGGGAGGTTTTTTGTATTAACGTCTTACACCAAGATACTCACAATGGAGTCCTGAGGCAGTAGATTGACAAATCAGCCTCGACTGTATCAAGTAGATGACCATATAGCGAGTTTATTGCAGACGGTCGTGCGAATCTCTCTCTTCCTGCATTTTAGTCCAGCTGAAAAAGGTTAAGTCTTTATGTGCCAACTCCCTCCTTTGGCAACCGGGTATAGGAAAGTTTTCTAATGGCGGAGGTCACAAAACCGAAACAATGAAACGTCCAACGACTGCGTGACCCCTAATCTGAGTTCCGTGTATCAAAGTAAAAATCATAAAAATAATTCGAAAAATTAAAGATTCAGCCACAAAGAACGGTCATTTGAGAAACCTGAATCATTTTTACAGGAAAGCATGCTGGACAGGAAGACGTTATTTAAAGGAAGCCTGTAAATAAATGGGTTGTAAAGGATACCCCTGATATAGGATAAGGTAAGGATGCCTTGTATGGCCACTTAAACAGGACACAAGAATAGGAACCACCCACAATACACGTGGCTGTGAGCTGAATTCCAATGATATGATGTTGAGGACAAGGGTGAAGCCAAGGGTTACGTTTAGGATAAGGTTTAAGTTTGAGGTTAAGTTTAGAGTTGTGGTTATGGTAATAATTATGTTAAGGGTTAAGGCTATTATTATGTTAACTGGAAGGTTAAGGTTTAGGGTAGGACTAGGGTAATGAATTAGGTGACAGTTTAGTTTTATGTTAGGGTTAGTGCTAGCGTTAAGACATGAATATATTTTTGAATTCCTGAAATTTACCGTAAAGCCACCTATTTTAAGCATGCGGGGCAGTTCCTTTTCCCGTGTTCTGTTTAAGCGGTCATGCAAGACATCCCTACCTAGAATACTTATGAGCGTCATACTAGTGGACGGATTTTTGCTTGCAATGCTGCACTATTTTACTCAAAAATATTAAGCAGTCTGTATGATTATCCACCTGTACAATTGCTGAATTGTGAGTTGTGTTCACTGAGTAAGACTGGTTTCAGACTGTACTATTCATTTCCCGTTTAGTCTAAAACCACGGGGTAGGAATTTTGGCAGACCGACTAGCCAAACTAAAATGGTCATTTATTAGTCAATCATACCACATAATTTAGTAGGGAAAGAGTAAAATTTCCATCCTTATGTAACATGTATGCAGGTTAAATTTAAAAAGCAAATAGTGGCGCTTTCCCATCTCCAGCTATCCAGAAAAATCCATTACAGTGGATTTTAAAAAGCGCAGAATATTAACAAAAAGTTTGCATCGCTTAAATCTCCTAACAACTCTCCTAGAACAAATAACATATGAGTGACTCTTAGTTCAGTGCAAGAGTATCAGACTTAATAAGACTCAAGGCAAAAAGGAGCCGAGTTAGAGCTCAAGGTATCTCTAACCTGGAGTTGGATAAAGCTGGCTGACGACGGCTAATAACCCATTTATGCCTGTGTTTGTTAGTACTCCTCCTCTGCTTATTCTTCTGCGCATATAAATGATTAATTTTAAAGGAAAGTATTTTTTCCCAAATTTGACTTGCTGGTTTTTCATTTTTTTAGTAAGGCGACGAAAATTTCTCATTTTTAAACGAGGGTGAACTGGCAGGCAGTCCTCAAGGATCTACTGTAGACTCTAGTTCTAGATATGCAAAACGTCCCTATTATGGAGTACTTTACCCACAGCAATTATGACAGCGACTAATAACGATGACAAAAGGGTCCGCAATTAGTTTGCGCATGCCGGTCCTGCGCGTTTAGAAGAACGTCGGGTAAGCCCCCCATGGCGGCCAGGACAGAAAGCCACCCACGGGGACTCTCTCTCCCTCCCCACCCCAACACTGCGCATTCCTAAACCACACATTGTCCCGTCTACAATGAGTGACTCTTATTAGTATTTCATAATCCTCACTGCCAAACTACGTGAAATGTGATTTTCCACGAGCGTCAAATTGCCCAGGATACATGTACATAAATAGGACTGGCGAATATTCACAGAAACTTAGCGTATGCTCACCATGTCACTAACGGACTTTTCAACACTCCCATTCTTTATAAACCTGTAGCTCTTTGGGATTCAACCTCTCAGTCGACATAAAACGACTCTAGATTTGCGTTCAAAACACATAATACCTTAGCTGTTGACAAAAATAAATGTAACCAATCTGCCGTAATTTAAGCAGAATGCGGCTATTTCGAATCGTTGTAGCATCTGTCATTTTCTTTTTGTGGCAAAATGTTACAAATGATTTTGTTGCGTTATTTTAAAGTTTAAATTAGCATAAACGTATCAAGAATGCCGATAAATGTACACTGTGAAATTTGGTTACGCTGTGCTCTTAATTATACAGTTTTTTCTTTACCGAGAAGAGATGATCTGCCAAAAATTCGTTTCACAGATCTCTTCCACTGCAAAATGTGTTCAAAAGATTCTAAAAATAGGAATATGTGGAAGGTATAAGCAGCAAGATTCTTCCGTTTGGGTAATAGAATGCGAAGTTATAAGAGCAGAAGTCTACTACAATGTCAAAATCGGGAAACTCAGGTACAGATTTCAGGTAATTCTTTTCAATAAGGCACTTTCTTATGTAATCTATTGCTAAATTTAACTTCTTATAGGTATTGCACGAACCCTCGATAAATATACTGTGCCTTGAGCAATACTGAGAATATTGTCCCGTCTTCAACCTGTATTTGGATCACACGAACTTTTGTCTTACTTAGGAAAAAAATGATTGCAAGCCAAACTTTAGCACCATTTGTAGAGTTCTCAATCGATATTTTATTTGGAGATGACACCAACTCGCACGTCACCTCTTTAATTACAGCAATAGTTGCCGTAGGATGAGGGGGGACGTAGAAGTTGCCAATCCTTAAACAGTTTATCTTGTCGACGGATCGGATGTTTACATTAATAATTCACCAACCCTGGAGGAATGAAGGAGATTGCACTTTAACTTCAGAACTGTTGCTCCACTTAAAAAAATTGTAGAAATCTCGCATAATTTGACAGGTTTCAATTAAACTTTCAGCATGAATATGCTGAAAAAAACTTCTGGTTTCTACAACCATTATTTGACTATGTTAGGTTGAATGTGGCTATGCCCAAATATATGATGCAACAAGAGAGATATTCCACCAAAGAAAATATACCAATTTCTTTGCAAGTCAAGGCGGCTAATGAAAATCGAACGAAATGGAGATTGCAGAAATAATTATATTAACATTTAATGCCAGCATATTTTTAGGTCTATTAAGGTTTCTTTGGATAGGAACTTAGCTAAAGTACTTTTTATGTAGAATAATCATCGGCACGCATTTGCTGAATACCAAATAGGTAGACTATTCATACCCTGAGGACCTTCAAAAGTTAATAATTTTTCGGAGAACTTCATCGGATTTCTTAGTTTAAATCGGTACTTGCTTCATAAATTTTTGCAATTTAGCCTGTGTTCTTAACAGCCCTCTGCTCTAAAAAATAAAGAACCCACTCAAAAAAGGCTGGATTTAAGTATGCCACATAAGATTTTTCTCTATTGCGACGGAATTTTCGGAAAACACTTTCCATTGTTTTTCCTTAACTGTGACTTCGTCAACTGACCGTTTTGCTGTAATTTCACTTCCATTTGTAACCCAAGTGCTCCCTGCAGATTTGGGCTTCGGCGAGACTGGAAAAGCTAACATTAGGTCTTAATTACCGACCGCGAGGTCAAACTGTAGTGAACTGCAGTTGATTAATAGCTCCTACCTGTAACTTCGGTCTGCTGGGGAAGCAATCCTAGGTAACCTATCTTGAAAACTAGATTAAGGACAGTTTAAAAAATGATAAAACCTCAATAGAGGTACTTAAAATGTAGAGGGACCGTACGTAACCTTCACAAAGTCTCCCCCAACTATTGCCTTACCCTGCACCAAAATCAAATATTTAAGGAAATTCACGGGCGAATGAAATATGGCATGTCTGTCGACAGGGGATGCGAAAACAATACAGAGTAAATTTGAAAAATAACAGGCCTTTTTTAAACCGGAACGTAAAAAAACGCAAACTAGATTTTTATTTGCAGGCTGAAAGAATTGCGCAGAATTGCGTAAAATACCGGACATGTCACACAGCCTGCGCCTTTTTATACTGAAAACCGGGCTACGCTTTAGTTGAAACCGAGGAGACCGGGGAAAAAGTGAACTCAGATAACCTTATTTAAACCTCACTCTCCAGTTATATATTGTTGGCGCTTTATTGAATCCACCCACAGAAAATAAAAACTTCACCTATTGAGTCCATAATTTTGTCCTTTAGGCAGTGCTGAACTGCGAGTACGAAAGAGGATTATCAACTGCTTAATAGAGCTGATGGACGCAATAGCAGTGGCACATAGTTTCAACGATGAACATAGGCGGGATATCCAGCATCGTCCCCCTAAAAGAGTTCTTAACTTAGTAAAGTCACTGTGTTCCGTGGTATAGAAATTTTCGGATTTTGAGAAAGCATATTTATTCTCTATTAGGTTTCAGAACAGTGAAATTATGATGCAGCTATGCTAATGATCAGTGCATTATTCTTTCCACAACAAAATTTGAGTACTTTAGCTATTTTTGAACTTGTGAAAATTTATGGATGTCATAGGTTCATCTGAAAAAAGAATAGAACGACCGACTGCAGATATATTAGATTAACCCCACAAGGATAAGCGATAAAGCTGAAAATAAAACAGTGTTTTGAGAAGAATAAGAACACTAAGCATAACCTAATTCACGATCGGGATTGATTATTCGTTGTAACCATCGATGGCCATGTTCATCAGGTTTTATTTCTGGATTGGGTAGAACGTAATTCCTGCTAATAGCTTTATTTGTAGCACACGTCGATAAGGCGAAACGATTTCAAGAATGGACGTGAGGCACACAGGAAGGGGAGGTAAGTGATAATCGAGAGGAACTTGTACCTAAACTTTGAGTGCTTCATTACCCTCTGACACAAAGTCAAACCACATATTCCTGGATGACAGTCGGATTGCGGGTTTCTTGTCTATGATTATGATGAGTGATATCCTTTACAATGCTGGTTACCTCGATATCTTGCCGCAGCTGACAGGAATATTTCTGCGATGTCGACACAAATGCTGAATTAGCGTTCATAATGTGGATAAGTGGAGGAAGGTTGGGGATTAGAGCTGTTGATTCTCAGCAGTCCATTTTCTCTTTTTTTTTCTCCTAGTGTTCCTCATGCGGTTGGTTTTTGAGGTTGTAGTTGCCATCTGCACAGCGATTTGTTATGCCTATCCATATCCTGTGAGATATCCTTAGGCATTCTGAAGTGATACCGTCAGACTGTTCTTAAATTTGAACTCCACCACTTCTACTACGAAACTTTGCAACAATAGCACCAGGAAAAGTCGTGGTGTATGGGGTTACTTGGATATCCTTATGTTGTGACCTCTCCATAGCATTTGAATTAACTTCAAGATTGCTAAAGTGATGAGCATGTTAATTTGTTCCAGCATCTGAATCTCGTGAACAAATTTCTGAAAATGCATCAATGAAATCTTTTAAATGTCTGAGGAAAAAGCGTCCAAGCTTCTGCACTTGACACTGCCTAATGTTCAAGCAATTTTACCATAATCAGCACGAGGATACTGCCACGATGCTTTCACATGGGAGTTCCAGCCTGCCAAAATTTGCCTGGACTGCGATTTTGTCGTGGATGATACCGCTATTATATAATAAGTTGTCACACGGCAGTTAGGTGGGAATCACTGCCAATGATCGTAAATCTTTTTTTTATTCCACAGTTGTTGCCAGTTGATGAAAAAGCACTGTTGCATTGATGGTAACGAACGGTTCGAGGGTTGCGCACCAAAACGCGTAAATGTTAATGCTGCGCAGTATGTCTGGCATACCACTGAGGTTAAGCCTAAAGGCATCGGCAAAAAGGAGGCAGCGTATCTTATCCGTGGAATTACTGCAAAGTTACCAAATGACATCAAAAATCATTGTTCAAACTTCCAGAAAACTAGACGGAAACGTATAAGTATGGTCTAAAGCAAGCCTCCACGTCAGTTTATGAAGAATGATTACTCTTGAAGTTCAATCCAGTGTCACCAATAGATCGATCATGAAACAACCAAAAAGGCTCTAGTTAAAAATTCTGAGCATGTCGGTGGTAAACGCGCACATTAGGCCTAGTCCTAGTGTAGACATCGTTCATAGACTTGCTGCAAACAATTGCTGGCGAACGGTGCAGATTACTGATCAGCGTAAATACGGCAACTAGTCAGGTATCTGCCAAATCAAGTGTGGAAAATTTTCTTATTTGCTTAAAAAAACTGAGTGTAGGTTGCCATTAGTTTGTACAACAATTCGGCTCATATCCTCAACACTTGTTTGTTACAATTAGACCTTTGTACTCTCTGTGGCCTAGCGACCAATGGGATATTTTTATATTAGAGTTCTATTCAGTTTATTCCCACAACGGGCATCCCATGCGGATATCCTGGGTGCAGCTTGTCGTGATTGTACATAGACAGTTGCGACCACCATCAGTGAGAAATGGGCGTGGCCATGTAAGATTTATCCTGGGAAATAAACAGAGGAGTTTGTAACTAGAAGACAAACTACTGACTCCTAAACAAGTCCCAAAGTATAGGATTTTAACCTTTCGCTCGTTTCCTAAACTTTTCTGGAACAGGGTGTTACGTCCTCAAGGCACATTTCTGTTAGCAGTTTATTTGGGATAACACCAGTAAAATTGACACGATTTGCTTAGTTAACCCTATAGTAACTGTCGTCTAATGAAAAACAGTTTTAATTTCTCAATAAATGCCACAAATTATTGGAGTGATTTACGGATTTGAAAGTCATCCGTTACTTAAATTATCCGAACTTTTAACCTGCATATGTTTGCACGTAATCTTCTCCTTTTCGAGGCAAATTTTCTCTATTTAGTTTTGTGCAAAACATTTTCAAATACTAGCAGTAAGTTACTGCCACAAAGATGCCTGCCGACGTGTAAAGACACAAAGCAGCCGACTGAGGGGGGGCTATGAGAGGAGGGTGGCCGTTTAAAAAGCTATCTGCTAGTCGGCGAAAACTGAAAAAGAACGCACACGCCCTTTTTATGGTGAAGGAACCATTTTTGGCTTTAGGCATGTTAAAAGTAGAGAAGAAAAGAAGACTAATTATTTCTCATCCAGCCCTGGATGGCGAAAACGAATTTTTCCTTGGACAGGAAGAAAAAACAGAGGCAGAAGAAACCAGTCATGACGCGTCAAGATTTTGCTAAAACAAAATATTTCAGTGCAAGACATAAATAAAGCAAGTTAACCAGAGAAGTGACTGCACTTAGAGCTGATAACAAAAAGAAGCATGCATTGAAAAGTAAAAGAAATTCTTATAAGTCTGACTTAGTAAACTGAAGGCTAGGGACAAATTAATGGCATGGCAATAATTCATACAACATGCATTCACTCGTTTTCCGACTGAGTTTTCAAAATCGAATTTATTTTCCAGACGTTTTGTTTCCTAAGCGCAAATTTAAAAAAGTTCCGTTCTTCTCTTTATTTAGAGCGAGTTAACATAATGCGGCAAGTTTGGTGTTCTCGTTGAACATAAACTAAATGATTTGCTGATATTATTCGTAGGTAACGGTAAAACTGACGTCACAAGAAAAAATGGCAAATCCGATTTTCCTGAGAAAATATTGGTAGCTTCTTTTTGCAGTGTGAAGAAAAATAATGGATTGTTTTTAAAAAAATACCAAGCCTTATATTATTAAATACTTTCTTTTAATCCATCAGTAGCTGTCAGCACTTGTGAGCTTCGCATCGTGGCTCTCATAATCTTTTGAAGCAGCTCCTGCAAATTTGCTTAAGTTTACTATAATAAACAAAAGGTTAATCTGACAAGTCAGAAGTGCTCATTCGTTGAGCATGTGCGAATCCATGTTCGTGTGTAATCCTGCAGTTAAAATTTAAACTATACCACTGTTTACCTCACTACAGGGGAACAATACCAATGATAATGATAAATACCAATAAGCTTTTTGTTCGCTTTAACATTGAAGCCTATGCGTCTTATGGTTCCGTTACTGTTTAAATGTGACAGGTGACCTAGTTCTGTCTTCAACGTTCTATATATTCCGACTGTCAAAGAAGTTAGAAACCACAACATGAACCCGCACATCACTTGATAATTTAGTTTATGATTGGTATTTTCCCCAAAATTTTACTTCGTTACTCAAAAAGAACGCCTATAAGTTTACATAGGAATATCGGAGGTTAGAAATCGCATGAACGGTGGAAACTTTGCCAAATTCAAGATTTGGCCTTTTGTACAGAGAAGTTATACATGCATTTTTACCTGGACCGTTTTATGAAGGATTGAGACACTTCACATTTATCGACCAAATAGCAGCAGATTCTCCTCATTTTGAAAGCATGATTGGTGTTCAATTATTTTAGTAATATTTAAACACGGGTATCGTACGTGTTATTTTTTAAGCAGAGCAAGTACACTCAACATCCTCTTGAAATAATCTACGAAATAGGAAACCCCATTTACAACGGTGAACTAGAAGAGCTTCCTTACTTTTGCATGGAGATAAAAGCATAGTATTATTTATTCGAATGCTTTTGCTCGCCTAACTACAATATTTATGTGTTTCATAAGGTCATTGTTTTCACAAGGCATTGTTTTGTAAATAAACAGTATCTTTTAGATCATTCTATCGCACCAGGTCATCTCATAATGTGGGATACCACAACACCACCACCAGACTAGACTCTTGCTTTGAAATATCACTTCATGGGACGCTTCACATTTCTGCTCTCAAGTACTTCAAGCACGATAATTCCTTACAGCTGGCTTTTGCAAAGTAAGAAAGTTAAACTAAGTGGGGTGATGTGCTGTTACATCATGGTTAATTAGAAACTAAATAGGATAAAATACTTGAGTGTTATTTCTTCCTTTAATTAACATTTTAGTTGCTTCTGCAAATTTCATTTAAGCCGATTCCTTTCCTATCAATAACTTTGTTTTATTCATCGTAAAAGGTAGGCTTTTGATGCTCGGCTTTGCATACAGTAAGATAAACTCCACATTTTCGGCAAAGCAAACATCAAAGATTCGATTGAAGATATAGATTAATCCGCTTGAATGCACTATTTATTTTTACTCTGTGCTATTAATGTTCCCTCAGATGTTTCAGATTAAAATATCAGGCGAGTAATGGTCACCATAACTTCATAATAATTAAAGTAATCAATTATGTGAAGTCCTACCATTTCGATAAAAGTGTCACAAATGTTGCATGCCGTTTTGCAGGAGGAAAATTCTCAAACCCTTTTGAAAACATTAGATGGGATGATTAAAACAGTTATTTTTGGTTAGAAAAAATTTGCTGATCTCATACTTGTGCCATTTGGTGATAGAAACAACCAATTAGCATTAGCCAGTTTTGAAATGCACGTACAATTAGCGTATAATATTTAATTATGCACAAGCAATTATTCAAAATGTGTCCTTATGTAACGTTAAGTTTTGTTGTTCATGCAAGCAATAAGACCTGATTTCGCTTGAAGGCGCATCAAAATAATGCGACTCTTTTATCAAATAATGTACACAGGTGCATGTCTTAGCTTTTTCGGCGGGAATTGTAATGTTGGATGCTTCGATTTTGCTCACTGACGCGGTTCAATTGCTGTGTGAGGCGCAATTCTCCCAGAGTTTAAGTAACTGGAAGTCATAGATGAACTAACCTGGTTGCAGCTGAATATAGCCTTGATGACACTTCAAAGTACTTTCCACAAAAGCCATGAAATCTTGTAAGAAATCGGAATAGCTGCTGGATATAGACTCTGATTTTCACAGATTCTGCGCGATTTCTTCATGTGTTGTTCCTATGTTAATCTCTAGTTCAATAAAAAGATACTCTACCGCAACGATGACGAAAATTAGGGTACGTAGCACAAAAACATACTACCTACATTTTGCTCCAAAGACTTGATAGGTACCCAGGAGATTACTTTTCTCACCTATCCGTGTGATATTGGAGAGTGCAAGCAAACAGGATGATTCATCATTTGCACATTTTGAAGACCTTGCTCGCCTGCCGGAAACCACAGTGGCCACCACTACCTGAACATCACAGAGTTACCTAAGTTTATAGTGATGTAGTGTTTAACTGCATTCATCGCAGTCTCTCTTGGTGCACTAACAACGCTTCAGTTGCAGAACAAAATCAGGGCGCCTGGAGACGGGCGTGGTCCCAGTGGCCGAAGTATCTGCATCCATGCCTGTGCATGCCGCAAAAATGCAGATAAATCGTACCCTGAGTTCGGTGAGGAGCAAATTTCCCAGCCAGTTAGCAGCCGTCCAAAGCAAACGTTTTAGCCACCAGGTTTGTTATGAAAGTCCGACGATCGCCAATATTCGTGTCTTCCGTGTGTCCTACAGTATGCTCGATGAAAGGACAATATCTTATGCGAAAAAATTAGTTTATAGTGATAGTAGGCTTTGTAAGCATCTATCACACTTGCTACTCCTTCATCCACCTGAGCCCGGTGTCAAGATAGAGTCGACAAGACCGTAAATGGGAGCATGTGCAACGGTTGACAAAGCTAAACATCCCACCTCCATGGACGAGACCTTCACAAAATTAACACATGGACGGATTGGATCCCAATTGAGTGGTAGAGCCATAGTAGCCAATACAGCCCTTGTCTCCGTTCCGAGAGGAGCGTTGAGTTCCCTGTCATTTTGCCGCATTCCACGACACGGATTTTTAGCGCGTCAGACTGTTTATAGAGCTTTATAGTCGAGTGTTTATAGTCGAGCTTTCTCTCTCTCTTCCCTCTTACAGGCACCTATCCATTGTCCGAGTAGGTTTGCTATCTGATGGAATAGGGGATTGCAATGAATACCAAAACAAGCACTGAATCAGAACTAGTGATGTTTTAATCTCTAATTATTCACCCCTCATATGCCAATGGGACGTTTTGCACAATTCGACTGACCATGGAGGTTGACGTGTCTGGCCCTTGTTCAGCAGTAAAATTACCATAAATTCTGTCAGCGAAATGTCTCAAGCCTACGTGAAAACTGGCTTGTCTAATATGACAAGAAAATACTTTCCAAGGGCCCCACTCCAGATCGAATGGCCGCGAAGGAAGTGTGCCTTTCCCAAGAAACATGGATGAATTGCACTTTCCACGTGACAAACTAACATGGAGAAATTTAATGGCACATTTTATGCAATTTAATGAGTATGTTAATTGGACAAATTATTTCAGCAATGATCTCGCTTGATGGCGTGAATAACCGAATAGTTGGGTAACATATCGATGAATATAATTTACATCAAATAGCTTTTAATAACAACAATACAGCCAAATAGTTGTAGTTCAAGTAGATAAAACATTAGTACCACAATTCCTTTTGGTAAGAATTGGAAATTCTTTAACGCACCGAAACACGTAGTTTAGGCCCATTTGAACCGCAAAATCAGCATACGTTTCTTGTGAACTCCTGATCTATTGATGTTTCCCGTTAATCTTCTGCTTCCATCATTCAACATAGGCTTTGTCACTCTAAATTTCGACAATCTAGTAGTTATTGCATAGCCTATCCAAATTTTCCCTCTTTGGCTAGTGTATAAAGATGCGCGAGAACGAAGTTTGTCTCTCCATCGGCAAACTTTGTCTCAACGACTAGATTTTTTCCCTTTCGAATTGGGAGATTTTATACATATCGACGATTTTTGTGTTGACAACTGGAATAGAAGCGTGGAAACAGGGCTTGAATATAGGAAACTAAGGGCCTTTTTAAAACCTTGATATTTAAGGTTTTGTCATTTCGGGTTTACTTGACCAAAAATCAGATAAAGAGCAACACTATCTAGGTTGCACATATTCTATTTCAGACGTATTATGAAATGGAAAGTCTCCTGGAAGTTCTCAAAAAAACTGAAAGTATCTGATTCATAAAATCCTCTGTTTAGCCTAATTGAGCCTGCAACCCCCGCATTGATAAATTATCCATCATGGAATACAGAATTCTAATAAATCAAATAGATTTTGGTTTGGAATCTATGCAACCGTGATCTACAATGTTATCAATTCAATGCTAAATGTAGATTGTTTATCTTATCAAGGAATATTCTTCTACCCCTTGTGCTGGAAAGTTTCCCAAAACCTAAAGTTTCAAATCCAATTTCGTGGTTAGTTAAGCGATCAGTCTGTTCATCATCTTATTAGTCTAACCTTCTATTAGGTCACATCCTCCTCCATCCTCACGCTAAAGCCTGCACTATTACAACCAAAACCGAGGACTTTTAAGCTCTGAATGAACATTTTTTACAAGTTGTGGACTAATGCATGTGTACATTAGAATTGAAAGCAAATAATGATGCCAAACAAGGTATCTCACGGATCGTCCTACCAAAACTACCCAAAAAATAATGCAATACCATTGATCCCCTGGCAATGAAAATGCAATTGAAATCTGACATGTTTTTCCTTTCCTTCGCAAATAAAGTATAGGGAAATTCTTTTGACTTCACTTTCAATCCTTGCTGGGCAACGACTTGAAAGCACCTTGCAGACATTTTGACAAACAAGTAGCCCATTTTCGATCGAATCAACAGACTGAGAACGAAATAAAGTGATCAATCGTCAGTTCAAACAGAATTTAAATCAAACAGAATGAACACAATGATGTAAGGTAATCATTAATCGCCGAATGACATATAATATGTGCTATAGATTCGAGTATAACATCCAATTTAGAGCTATAAAGGGTGTACATCCAGTCACCTTGCTGATACTTCGATATACTAAATGTTATGAAGCCTCAAATGAAAGCGTCCTACTTACCTGCCAATCCTGGGAAGATAATCAACGAATTTATTTGTGCAGTGTGTGCTTTGTTTGAGAAACTGATGTTTCCCTTGATGAATGAGCCTCCCTAAACAGTGATGATTTGTGAAGCAACTGAAAACTTGGTTGTACACCCTAAAAATGTCTGATTATGCAATGTCTGTCGTATTTAGATTTTAAACGGCTCCTTAGCCCGAATAACCTCCTTTTGCGTATCTGACATGCACTTTCATTTGAGGAGATCGAGAAGTAGATTTCGTACTTATTTGCACTGCTAAAGCAGTAGGTATAAGCACTTGTCTGTGATAAATTTGTCAATGGAACCAATCCCGTTTAGCGGCAGGCACAAAGTAATTATGCCTATACTTGCTGCTGGCTAATCATTTTTTAAAATGGCACTGTTCGAACCCGTTCAACATAAGAATAAATAAGTGTTTATCATATTGGGGTTATTCAGGGATGGAGGACTACCACCTTTTTGACTCAGATGCCAATCAGACTGTGGGCGTAGTTCAAACCCAGCATAGGAGGCTTCTTACCTAGCTTCTAATACTATCGGTTATTATGGCCACTGGTATGCATATTTCTCAGGTTTACAAATGCCTTGCATTTGTCTCAAGAGCTTTTGGTGAAATCACTAACACGCTTTATAAAAACCCGCTATCCCACTTGGTCCCTGGAAAACATAAGCACACCCCGTCTTCTTCTACCCCTGATGCGTACCCCCGCTCATCCCATGACAGTCCTGTTGCATGTCTCATTCTTTCAAATCGTTTCTTCTTTCAATTTTTATCAACAACCTAAAAGTTCGACAGTACCTTCCAGAGTCCACCGAGGCTCTGTTTATCTAGAGCAATTTCGGAACGCCTATTAACGTAGAAGTACGGAAGTGCCTCTTGACCAGCAACTATATTTGTTACTTTTTCAAGTAAGTTATATACCATTGCATTTTCTTGCCACCGGAGAAGGAGGGATGAGGTAAGAGAGGGTGCAGTAGAAACTGTATAATTTTGTCGCGTTATAAACTAAGCTATGTGCATATAGTTGGCGCTATGCCCAATCCCTAGGTCACGCAGTGGACTTCATCACATAGGACGGTAGAATCGTTTGTTACCAATCAGCTTATATCGTCAGATACGTGAGGAACCGAATGCATATTATGTTAGTAGGTTTCCAAACCCATAAAACGTTGGCCAAAATCTTTGTGCGCTTTCGAGCCGAAACAATACTTCAGAATGAGGACGATGCCAATTGTTTTGGAGCATTATTCTTCAGTTATATATGATAAACTCTAACTTTGGCTTGTGAAACTTTTCTACTGTCTTTGTGAATCTAATGTACAATGTGTGCCCCAAGTTATCATTCATTATATGCATTTTTGGCGCAGTTTTTCTTCTTGAATGCGATGCGTGTAGAAGGGATTAATTTTGGCTCCAAAACCTCACAGTTTATCTTGAAGGACATTCTGCATTTCTGCATGCTTCTGATGGCACCCATAAACTATTCTAACAGTCATTCGTCGAGTGGAATACATTTAATGTAGCAAAAGTATGCATGAGTGCATTCGACTGCACGAATAATCCTTCTCAATAATTGCGAAAAGCCGCCTTTCCGAAGACGTAAGTTAAAAAAAATTGGTTCAAAACAGGGCTTATAAGTGAGTCTTTAAGACAGGGTCTATAAATACGTTTTAGTTTTGCTCTTGTTGGAAATAGTAAAAATTTGAGCTGTTTAAGTTGTGACCTTTTGGAAGTATATTTTAAGAAATTGACTTGAAAGACACCATATAATGAGTCGTCATATGCACATTGATTAAAGGCAATGGGACTATTTTCAATAATCATCAATATCGCTTACTCCTTTGAGTAATTATTTCTGTTCGAAAACATTCTCAACTTTTCAGTTAATTTCTTCCGAGTTTTAGCGCCAACTGCACTTCTTTTTTAAATTTCAACTTACATTCATATTTATTTTTCGATATTTTTGACATTAAGTACTATCCATTTAATACATAATGGATGCAACTATTGATGCAAAAAATCCTTTTTTTCATAAAATATATCAGGTAGGCAACATTTTATTTTCCTAATCTGAAGTGTTTTGGTTGTAGTGCGCACTAATATTTTCGTATAAGTATAATTTTCTAGTGATTTTCTGAAGCCCATTCCAGTGCCTCAAAAACACACCGAAGAACACATCACTTCCTCAATAACTATTTCGCGTTTTTCGTTAACTTGAAAACAATCATGAAGAGGGTGAGCCAGAGTTGAACTATTCACGTCTCAGTGGTTTCCCTCATCTGAACTATTTTGCAGAATTGACCTCTGTTTCCGCTTAGTCAGTTGCTTGGTGGAAAAATATTGTAACAGCCTAAATTCCGCTCAATTGACCTTCGTAATTGCTTTCGCGCGGTTGCATTAAATTAGCCCACTTACTTGCGAAATTTTTATTTTTTTCCGGAACTGAGGTGGCTGATAAGGTCATGAGTCATTCCAATTCCTTCGTGTCCTCAGTCATCTGGCAATTTTCTCCGCACAAAACAACTTCCACACAGACACATGGCGCTTCAGTCAGGTCTGAAACGGCGATTCCGTCCTTACATGCGGAAAGTAATTACCTTTTGTTTTCATTGGTGAGTTCGCTTAACTTCATGCATGAACGGTTATTTGCGTGTGGGGAGGAGGCAGGCTGGTCACGGTTGCACACGTCGCGTGATTTCTCGCTATCAATTTGAATGATTTAAATACTGCAGGAGGATTTACCGAGAAACATTTCACCAACGAATAAATCAAAAACACACGGTGGTATATTACTTACTTGAAAAGCAACAAATATAGTTGCTGGTCAAGAGGCACTTCCGTACTTACGTTAATAGGCGTTCCGAAATTGCTCTAGATAAACAGAGACTCGGTGGACTCTGGAAGGTACTGTCGAACATTAAGGTTGTTGATAAAAATTGAAAGAAGAAACGATTTGAAAGAATGAGACATGCAACAGGACTGTCATGGGATGAGCGGGGGTACGCATCAGGGGTAGAAGAAGACGGGGTGTGCTTATGTTTTCCAGGGACCAAGTGGGATAGCGGGTTTTTATAAAGCGTGTTAGTGATTTCACCAAAAGCTCTTGAGACAAATGCAAGGCATTTGTAAACCTGAGAAATATGCATACCAGTGGCCATAATAACCGATAGTATTAGAAGCTAGGTAAGAAGCCTCCTATGCTGGGTTTGAACTACGCCCACAGTCTGATTGGCATCTGAGTCAAAAAGGTGGTAGTCCTCCATCCCTGAATAACCCCAATATGCTAAAGACTTATTTATTCTTATGTTGAACGGGTTCGAACAGGGCCATTTTAAAAAATGATTAGCCAGCAGCAAGTATAGGCATAATTACTTTGTGCCTGCCGCTAAACGGGATTGGTTCCATTGACAAATTTATCACAGACAAGTGCTTATACCTACTGCTTTAGCAGTGTAAATAAGTACGAAATCTACTTCTCGATCTCCTCAAATGAAAGTGCATGTCAGATACGCAAAAGGAGGTTATTCGGGCTAAGGAGCCGTTTAAAATCATAATACGACAGACATTGCATAATCAGACATTTTTAAGGTGTACAACCAAGTTTTCAGTTGCTTCACAAATCATCACTGTTTAGGGAGGCTCATTCATCAAGGGAAACGTCAGTTTCTCAAAGAAAGCACACACTGCACAAATAAATTCGTTGATTATCTTCCCAGGATTGGCAGGTAAGTAGGACGCTTTCATTTGAGGCTTCATAACATTTATTATATCGAAGTATCAGCAAGGTGACTGGATGTACGCCCTTTATAGCTCTAAATTGGATGTTTTACTCGAATCTATAGCAGACATTATATGTCATTCGGCGATTAATGATTACCTTACATCATTGTGTTCATTCTGTTTGATTTAAATTCTGTTTGAACTGACGATTGATCACTTTATTTCGTTCTCAGTCTATTGATTCGATCGAAAATGGGCTGCTTGTTTGTAAAATGTCTGCAAGATGCTTTCAAGTCGTTGCCCAGCAAGGATTGAAAGTGAAGTCCAAAGAATTTCCCTATACGTTATTTGCGAAGGAAAGGAAAAACATGTCAGATTTCAATTGCATTTTCATTGCCAGGGGATCAATGGTATTGCATTATTTTTTGGGTAGTTTTGGTAGGACGATCCGTGAGATACCTGGTTTGGCATCATTATTTGCTTTCAATTCTAATGTTTACATGCATTAGTCCACAACTTGTACAAAATGTTCATTCAGAGCTTAAAAGTCCTCGGTTCTGGTTGTAATAGTGCAGGCTTTAGCTTGAGGATGGAGGAGGATGTGACCTAATAGAAGGTTAGACTAATAAGATGATGAACAGACTGATCGCTAAACTAACCACGAAATCGGATTTGAAACTTTAGGTTTTGGGAAACTTTCCAGCACAAGGGGTAGAAGAATATTCCTTGATAAGAAAACAATCTACATTTAGCATTGAATTGATAACATTGTAGATCACGGTTGCATAGATACCAAACCAAAATCTATTTGATTTATTAGAATTCTGTACTCCATGATGAGTAATTTTTCAAATTCCCGTCGACTGCAAATGTCAATAAAGCCATCAAACGACCTAAAACTTATGATCTATGAACTTCAGGTCGATTTTCAGTGGTCCGGTTGCTTAATATACCACATAGAGAAGATAGAGGTTATTTTAATATGTAATCACTTATTTACCTCTTGATATGGTATATTTGAAATGTTGACTTATATATATAGGAACAATGAAACCTGGCATCGGTTTGCCTAAGGCATGTTAGGCCAAAAGACGTGAAAACAAAATCCCCTTCTCTACCAAATTTCATCAGTACAAAAGGGCGTGCGTAACATTAAAGTAGCCTCAACTTTCTGAATGGGAAGCGGTTTGATTGCAGGGGTTGTAAGGGGTATGTGTCAACCTGCTGTAATGCCTAGATATATTCACATAAATTTTACCTACAGTTAATCTTAATTAGTCTTTACATTGGTTAAACTACTAATTGCCAAATCCGAATAAAAATGCTGATTTCATAAAGTTTTTATTTATCGGGCAGCTGCATTATCCACAACTTCACACTTTTATCTGACCTATTACATACAAATATTATTTTCTACTAAACAACAGGAAGCCCCTGTTTATTTTGGCAGTGTTCCGTGAAGAAATTAAATGATTTGCTGTTAAGCTATTTGAGATAGGATCTAGTGACTTTTTCAGAGTGGCAAAGTGACGGCTGTGGCCAGTGAAAACCTTCATTTTGTCTACCTTATTCCATCCTTCCAAGTTCTCGAAAAACTGAAGATCCCGAAAATTCGCCCTGACAATGCTTTGCCGCCTAACTCCGGAGATTTCTCAGTGCCTGGTAAGGCCGTTTTAATTAAGCCTGACCTTTCAGTTATCGTCTCCTACGGGTGAGTCCTTGATTAAGATTCAGCTAAAAGTTTCAGCTTCTACTAGGTCGCCTCAGTTTGACAAAGGCTGAGTCACTCATGGCACTATTCGCATAATTATGTCTTGCTGCCCTGCCGGTCAGAAGTTGGTCCGGATTTTTGTATTTCCAAGCAGCAACCTCAACATGCCCAGCAAGAAAATTTATTCATACGCATGATTTTAGTGAATTCAGAGTATTTCTGTATTCATATTTTAACGTCACCTTCTAGCTCCTCAAGAAAATTTACGGTTTTGTATGCGCGAAAATTTATCTGCGGCTTGATTTTTTACTGTTTTTTGAACTTGTGCAAACTCCGATCCCACCTTTTTATATGGTACTGCGTTGAAAATGTTTTTATGGCACTCTGCAGTTTATGAAAGTTAATTATGCAAATTTTCGTAAGATCTACCTCGAGAATTACTTTTTAGCCGGGATACAAGCATAACATAGCATTTCTCGGGTCGAATTTCATAGTATTTCTACAACTTCATGTGTCTAGTGACTGACTCACTGTTTTATAACTGGAACAATTGACAGATTTGCAACGGGATACCTTTCTTGCAATAACTCGAAGACCTCTTATTTGAACTAAGTCATTTCCATACAAAACTTCTGAAGGATTATCCTATCTTTCACTTGTAGTTCTCCAAATATTGTCTTTTTGTATCTAGGTATACGCCAATCTAAAATTATCGTCCACTATCTCAGTAACTCATCTCCTTTTGCATAAAATGACTTGTTTCCTTTTTATACTAGATACAAAATTCCTAGTTGTAAAAACGACATCAACAATTTCGGTCTTAAAAATTATGCAGCCAAATACTTAGCAACCGTAGTAGAAAGGTGAGTTTGTGGATTCACATAAACATAGAAAGTTTCACCACCCAGTAATACCTTTCTGATTTACAGTTAAGTAGACCACATCCATAGAAAAAGCTGAAATAACTTTCAACAAACTTATATAGCTTGCAAATTACCATAAAGTGCAATATTTCAGCTGGATTCATTATTGTAAGTGTTTGAGAAATATATGATTCAAGCAATAAGTTATCCAGATTAATGCGGTAAATCAATTTTAAACAAATTTTGAATGGATGAATGAATGAAGTTTCCTCTTAGCTTAGTTTATGTTCACCACCTACAATAATTTTTGTCTATTAACTGACTTTACGCCGTTGCGTAACTGAATGGACGTCGTCATAAACGGCCAGCGGAACCTTAGTTTACGACAATACAAAAGGTTGTGACTTTAAGACAGGCATACATTTCCAGCTTAATGGTAATCTAACTTTGCACATTAAATAAACGAATAAGTTCGCAAAGTTTACGATAGAATAATGCTTTGGAAGAAAGGCTAGCGTTTTGTGGCATGGCCTTCATCTATATGAGATTTGAACTCTGGCTGGGATGCAAGACCAGTTGAAATCTCAAAATGGGTATCCAGCTCGACGTTTTTTGTCCTCTTCCTTCGTTGTAGCCACTGGTAAAGTTTTTCGACGACGAAAAGTTAAGTTACCATCCTTTTAAGATGAAGTCCCCACTCAGTAGCTAAAGCTGATATACCAAGTGAACACAGTTTTAGATTCCATTTCGGTAAATTACCGGTTCTCACACGTTTTGCTGGGCGAGAACTTCGTGAAGGAGCGTTTGCATGGTCCTAGGGCTGTTGAATATTCAAACCTGTTCAAACTGATACGTCCGTGTTAGTGGCATGGTGACCCTTGAGTGATAAACAAATTTACAACCTGTTCCACGTGTGACGACAAAGACAAGTCCCTAAGGACTGGAAGGACGCCATCAGCATTCACATCTACAAACACTACAAGAAGCGATTATTCTATGACTATAACTGATAAGTTTTTCGCCTGAAACTTTTAGAGATGATATTCACCCGCGGCCTGATTAAGCACCTGATCCCGTTCATGTAAAAACACCCCTCCAAGAAATCCAATACGGATTCCGAAGGAAACGGAAAGCCGTCGGCATGACCTTCCCTGCTCGCCAGTTTCAGAAAAAGTGCGATGAGATTTGCACTTCGCGGACCTAGCACAAGCCTTCAACAAAGTGAACCAGGAAAAACTCTGGAGGACTATCTTCATATTTGGATATCCGAAGCGCTTCAGTCACATGCTGAGAAATGTCCACGATATAATTATGGCGCGCGTCACGTTAAATTGTACAGTCTTTGGAATATTCGGTATAAATGGAACGAAGTGGGGCTTTATATCCGCTTCAAATCTCTTCAGTCTCATATTCTCTGCTGTGCTATCGCACGCCTACCATGAGCACCACTCCGTGATCAACATCGCTAACGGGACCGACAGCGGGATTTTTCATATCCGACAAATACAAACATCTACTGGATCATAAAAAAACTAGCACTCAAGGCCTCCTCTTCACTGACTAATGTGCGTTTAATGCCACGACAGAAGCAATTATGCAAATAATCATGATCCTTTTTGCATCAGACTGTATTAATATCGGATCGACCATCAACGCAGTCTGGCCGACAATCCTGCACTGACTAGCACCGGCGGAAGTACACAATGCGGCAAGATCAACGTGAATGGAGCCCGGCTCCCATCGTGGGACAAAAACACCTACCTAGACAGTACAATGTAAATAAGGACCAAGGACGACGAGGAAGTAGAAACTGTACATACTGGACCGGCCAATCCTTAGGCCTAAACCTTTACTTGTCACGGCCTTCGTTCCAGCACCAAACTGAATAAGTATAAGGCGGTAGTCCGGACGCAGCTAATTTACATGGCGGAAACATGGACCGTTTACGCAAATTCAACCAGAAAGCCGAAATAATTTCCACTCCACTGCGTCCTGACACTAATATACCTCGGTGACGGCAGGATTCTTGACACAGCCGTTTTGTAATAAACGGGATTCTGATGCAAATCCAATAGTGCTACAACAATCGACCCGACAAGTAACAGAGAACAACTTCAGTGACAGTGGGAAGCAAACTTTCTGGTGCCATGCGGTGCATGACCAGGTGGTCTATGGCACGCATAGACCGGCTACTGCAGTTCGAACGGTCAATTGCACCCTATCCTAAAAGTTAAGAGTTAATCCGTTTGAATTTAAAAGGTAATCAGCAAATATATTTTTCAGTAATTCATCATCAGGCAGTTACAATTACATGGAGAACTGACTTATGAGCTATGTACAGAGTTTATATGCATCTCGAGTGCGTGTGTGTGTAGAAACCTTCGCTTATCTTGGAAGCACGCTGACACGCAACACTAGAATCGATGACGAGATTGCCCGATGGATCTCCAAAGCCAGCCAGGCTTTCGGCCGGCTGCAGGCCACCGTGTGGAATTGCCAGAATATTCACCTGAACACCAAACTGAAGATGTGCAAGGCCGTCGTCTTGACGACATTCTTTTACGGAAAAGAGACCTGGATCGTTTACTGAGATCAAGCCAGGAAGCTGAACCACTTCCATCTCAGCTGCCTCCGCAGAATACTGAAGCTTAGATGGCAAGACAGGATCTGGACATGGAAGTCCTGGAGTGAACCGGAATCCTCAGCATCCATGCCATGCTGAGGCAAGTGCAACTGCGATGGAGCGGCCACCTGGTAAGAATGGACGAAAAGCGACTACCCAAACGATTTCTACGGAGATGTCGCTACGGGTGCGCGCCGACAGGGAGGTCAAAAACGAAGCTACAAGGACACCTTGAAGAAATCTCTGAAGCAGCGGTAAATCAACCCGGTGACCTGGGAGGACCTTGCCCAGGATAGACCTGCATGGAGAAGATCCGTGAAGACCAGTTCAGCAATCTATGAGGCCAACTGGATCGCCGCCGCCAAGGCCAAAAGAGCGGAATGAAAGTCACCAGCGCCCCGGACCAACATCGTCGATGCCCAGGCCCTGCCAACATGCCCGCGCTGTCAACGCATCTTCCCTACGATAATCGGCCAGGTTGGATATCTTCGGACGCAATGCACCAACAAACCGACAATTCCTATTTCTACGTCAAATTCTGTCAATCCTCCTTCTGACTCCCCCACCTCACTCCTGGTATCAATTCCATTACCCCCACCATCATAGAGACCACATCCCTCTACTCATGGCCTGTTACCCACAGCACCGCAACCACCACCACCTTCGCCTTCACTACCACCACCACCGTCAGCGATGGGAATCTATCCTAAACTGTCCTCAATGCGACCGCACATTCACCTCACGCATGGGCCTGGTCAGTCACTTGTGAATCCATCATATAGAGACTGGCAAACCAGTGCCTGGAGCACCAGCACACAGCAGATATCACCGCCTCCACTGCCCATACGGTCCTCGCGCATTCACTCATCGCATGGGCCTATTCGGTCACATGCGCATACATGACAGCGGAATTCACCAAAATGCCGACTAAACCGATACTCCATGCACACCCTCCGTGCCTTCCATTCTTACCGCCATTGCCACCCCCACTACAACGAATGATATCACCCCAGCCTCTACCTATTTCTCCTGACCACACTGCACCCGGAACTTCAACTCACGCATCGGCCTGGTCGGTCACCTGCGAATCCATCATACGGAGGATGGTAAACCAGTGCCTGGGGCTCCGAAATACAGTCGACGCGCCCGCCTCAACTGCCCTCACTGCTCCCGCACATGTACACACCGCATGGGCCTATTTGGACACATGCTCCTCCATGACAACCTGCGGTAAACCACCAAAGGCTAAGTCAGATCAGCGCACACTATCAACACTAATACATCAACCACACCCTCACAATCACCATTTACCAGAGTATATCATGGTTTCCTAGAAACCGTGGCTGGGAAGGCTGACAATCTGACGCTTTCACCAGACCACGCCGTCGGCTCAGTGTATGTGCTGTATGTGTCGAGTGGCTGACCAGTTGACTGGGAGTCAGATGGCGATGGCTCCTCCATATCCCATGGGTTAGTGAATCCTGGTGTGTGCGTTATGGGGGCCAGGTCGTGCTGTGGCGCGCAAAGACGGGTACGCCGATCCGTCAGCCAATGCGCCCACTTCAACGTCAGAAAACTGCCCGGCTCGGACAGTGGTCTGTTGGTGGGGATGGGAAAGAGAGTGAGGTCGACACCTCAGCGCATGTTCCTCACTATAAACAATCTGAAGCGCTTAAAACTATCACGGTGCGCTAAAAGCAGTGGCTTGGAAGGTTGCCAACTGACGGGATAACTCGGACCACCTGGTCAGCCCATTTGTGTATTTTGTGTGTAGTGGCGGACTGAGAGTCAGGCTGGAATGGCTTCTCTTTAATGTGGCGTTTATGGCACTCCCACTCCGTGGGATCCGAGCCAGGTGTGGTGGTATGTCCAGGGGCGGCTCCGGCCGCGCCAGCCACCTGCGCCCTCTCCCATCTTCGGTCTTCTTGACTCTGTCTTGACACCGGGCTCAGGTGGGGGAGGAGAGAGTGCGGTAGCTGCAACTCAAGGCTACTATCACTTAAAACTAATTCACGTGCAAATCACCGTCCCTGCACCACCTGGTGTGTAGCATACGGTGGAACTCGTCGAAATCGACGGTCGAACTGTCGTGTGTGTGTGTGTGTGCACCAACTCCCACATCAGGCAACTGACCGGCTTGGACAGTGGTCAGATTGTGGGGGTTGGGGAGAGAGTGAGGTCAACAGCTCAGCGCATGTTCCTCACTATAAACAATCTGACGCGCTTGAAACTATCACGGTGCGCTAAAAGCCATGGCTTGGAAGGTTGCCAACTGACGGAATAACTCGGACCGCGTGGTCAGCTCAATGTGTGTTTTGTGTGGAGTGGCTGACTGCCGGACTGAGAGTGAGGCTGCAATGGCTTTTTCTTAATGTGGCCTTATGGCACTCACTCTCCGTGGGATCCGAGCCAGGTGTGGTGGTACGCCGAGGGTCAGCTCCGGCTGCGCCAGCCACCTACGCCCTCTTCCATCTCCGGTCTTCTTGCCTGTGTCGTGAGACCGGGCTCAGGTAGGAAGGAGGGAGTACGGTAGCTGCGGTGCTAGACTTCTGTCACTTAAAACTAATCCACGCGCAATTCACCGTCCCTGCACCACCATGGTGTGGAGCATACGGTGGAAATCGTCGGACTACGACTTTTGAACTGTCGGATGTGGTGCTTTTTGTTGCATGCTTTAGGGGTAGCATCAAACAGGCAGTATTTGGTCATGCTATTTATCTCATACACGTAGTGATTGCTCTTGTTTCCACCTCTAAGTGGTACCCAACTCTCTTCTGTGGCTCCTCGAAGCTGAATTCTACCCAGCGACCACATCGCAGGCAACTGCCAGGATCAGTGGTCTCAACCA
Organism: Schistocephalus solidus; assembly: GCA_017591395.1. Lineage (NCBI taxonomy): Eukaryota > Metazoa > Platyhelminthes > Cestoda > Diphyllobothriidea > Diphyllobothriidae > Schistocephalus > Schistocephalus solidus. Next base: position 92,829 of record WEDG01000511.1, read on the forward strand.
GGTGAGGCTCTTCGATGTTGTGGGTTTCTTCACCCGGTACGTCTGCACTCTTCCCCCTGCCCTTCTCCCTGTCCTTCTTCCCTACTCCCCTCCCCCTACCACATCCACTTCCGTGGTCTTCTCCCTCTCCTATTCCCAGCCCACTCTCCTCCAGCTCCACTCTCCCCTCCTCTCCTTCCCCTCCCTCGCCCTTATCTTCCCTCCCCTTTCCCCTTCCTCTCTTTCCCTCTCCCTCTCCATTCTCTTCCCTCATTTCGCTCCCCTCCTTTCTCTCCCCTCCTCTTTTTCCCCCTCCCTCTCACCTCACCCTTCTCTCTTTCCCACGGTCAAAAAAGTCCTATGGTCAGGGTGACAACAATGACGTGGGCGGCCTAGACAAATCGGTCGTTCTCTTACTTACCCAAATCGTGATCCATAGTAGAGTTCGGTAGACGTCAGAGATGACTAAGCCGTCCTATTTACAGCAATGCTTACCACCTCGAGCGGAAGGGGGGCTAGAAAAGTTGCCTTAAACAAATGCTGGGTCTCAAGACAGTTGCAGCGGACCATGGTTTGCAGACCGCAATTTCATGTGCTCAAAAAAGTCTAAACAATACCAACAAATCGTATGGGGTTCCCCCGGCTGTTCGAGTGAGCTCACCCACTCTAGACGCCTGGAATTTTCCAGCCCTTTTTAGACAATCTGAGGAGCAATCGACTGGAAAAAGGGACGGCGCTAGTTGCTCGGGTACTCGCCCGATACAAGGTGGACATTGCTGCTCTAAACGAGACCTAATTCTCTGAACAGAGTCAGCTGGAGAAGGTAGGTGCCGGCTACACCTTCTTCTGGAGCGGCCACCCAAAGGTAGAGCGATGCGACGCTGATGTCACCTTTGCCACACGGAACGACGTCATGGGACGTCTGCCCTGTTTGTCGCAGGGCATCAATGATCGCATGCTAAGCCCCCGCCAACCTCTCCGGGGAGACAAGTTCACCGCCATCATCAGCACCTACGCCCGCCCCTCCATGACGAGCTCCGACGAGGCGAAAAACAAATGGTACGAGCCTCCACAAGCCCTCCTGGTGACTTTGCCGAAGGTGGATAAGTTAATTGTCCTTGGTGACTGGATTACCAAAGCCAGCCAAGCCTTCGGACGCATGCAGAAAAGTGCCTGGAATCGACACAGTATCCAACTCAGCACCGAACTCAAAATTTACAAAGCTGGCAGATTGCTGATGTATGGAGCAGTGACCTAAATGGTCTTAACCACTTCCACCTCAACTGCCTCCGCAAAATACTAAAGCTAAGCTGGCAAGACAGGATCCCGGACACAGAAGTGCTAGAACAAACAGGCCTCCTCAGCATCTACGCGCAGCTGAAACAACTGCAAATGCGCTGGAGGGGCCACCTTGTGACGATGGATGACGACTGACTACCCAAATGACTTCTATGGAGATGTCACCAAGGGATTTCATCTACATGGGGGTCAAGTACGACGCTACAAGGACACTATGAAGACTATCTTAAAGCAACTGCAGCTCAACCCGGCTAACTGAACGTACCTCATGCGGAACCGACTGACATTGAGGAGGACATTGAAGACAGGAGCAGTAATCTGTGAAGCCAACCAGATCGCCGCCGCGTAAGTCAAAAGGTGGCACGAACGTCACCAGCGCTCCGGACCAACACCGCCGATTCCCAAGCCCCCCCCCCCCCCCAACATGCCCGCACTGGTAACGCCCCTTCCGCGCGTGAATTGGCCTAGATGGACAGCTTCGGACGCAATGCGATAACAATCTGACAACTTTAACTTCTGCTTCAACTTCTCCTTCAGCTGTTCCTTCGGACCCCCCCCCCCCATGGCCATATTTGGCGCCAATTCTACCATTTCCACCGTCATAGTGACCACGACTCAATACTCATCACATTTTACATCCACAACCACCACTACCACTGCTGGCGTCGTTACCGCCACCACCACCATCACTAACAGCGATGGGGCTTGTTCCTAAACTGTCGTGATTGCTAGTGTACCTTTATCTCACGCATCAGCTTGATAGGTCACTTGCGAATCCATTGCACAGGGACCGCTGAGCCATTTCCTGGAGAAGCAACTTACAGCAGTGATCGCCGAATCCCCTGCCCTCATTGCTTTCGCGCATTTACTCACCGCATGGGCCTATTCAGTCACATGCACATCCATGACAGTGGAATTCACCGTAACGTCTAAAACACCTATACACCATTCATACCCTCCGCTCCTGCCATTCTCACCGCCGCTGCCACCCCCTATACCACGAACGCAAACCCCTAACCCATCCCAATTTCTCCTGCCCACACTGTGCCCGCAACCCCACCTCACGCATTGGCTTGATTGGTCACCTGCGAATCCATCGCACGGAGACTGGCAAACCATTGCCTGGGGCGCAAACATACAGTCGCCGCGCCCGCCTCAACTGCCCTCACTACTACCGCACCTTCACACACCACATGGGCCTATTCAGTCACATGCGTCTTCACGATAACCTGTGGTAAACCACCGTAGGCTAAACCACATAATCGTACAAACCTTCTCCAATACATGCACAACACCCTCAGCATCATCACGTACCTCAAAATAGCCCGGTGTCCTAGAAACCGTAGCTTGCTAGGCTGCCAATCTGCCACTTAAACCCGACCACATCATCGGTCCGGTGTGTGTTGTGCGTTGAGTGGCTAACCAGTGGACTGTTAGTCAGACGGTGATGGCTCCTCCATATCCCCTGGTTTATTGTGTCCTGGTGTGTGCGTTATGGGGTCCAGGTGATGCTGTGGCGCGCGAAGACGCGTTTGCTTGCCTGTCAGCCAATACGCCCACTCTCACATCAGACAACTGATAGGCTCGGGCGGTTGTCCGATTGTAGGGGTGGGGGAGAGAGTGAGTCGACGGCTTAGCGAAGTTTTCCTCACTATAAACAATCTGATGCGCTTTGAAATTATCACAGTGCCGTGGCTTGGAAGGATTGTCAACTGACGGGATAAGTCAGACCACGTGGTTAGTCCAGTGCGTGCGTTTGTGCGCAATGGACGACTGGTGAATTGAGAGTCAGGCTCCAATGGCTCCTTATTAATGAGGCCTTTATGGCACTCCCACTCAGTTGAGATCCAAGCCGACCCTCTATTTTGTTGTTTCGTTCTTGTTTAGTGTTGGACCATAGTGCATGGGCCTGCGCTCTATCCTATCGCCGATTTTCTTGACTCTGTTTTGTCACCGGGTCCAGGTGGGGAGTGGAACGGAGACTGAAGTAGATGCATTGCAAGTTCATTCTCACTATAATCTACGCGCAAGTCACCGTCCCTGCGCAGCATACGGTGGACATCGTCAAACACGACGGTCGAACTAGTGTGTGTAGGTGGGTGTGGATGTTTAGTCATACTCGTCGTCCACACGCTGCCTGCATGGTGAAGTTGGCGTGTTGAGGACGGTGGAGCGGGGAGCGGAAGGGTGGAGTGGTGAGATTCGCTGTCAGCGCTGTCTGTATGTCAAATACGCGGAATATGAGTGACTATTTTCAGGGTGTGGGGGCGGTTAGATAGTACCATTTGGAGTGGGCCAAGGAAGGCAAACTGCGTATGTCAACGTCTTTAAACGGCAATGCGCTGGGTTAGCTAACCAAATTTCCATGGCCTTGGCTGTTGCGAGCACCCGTTTGCGTAGGCCTTTAGAGTAGTGGTTTGATGCCCAGTAGATAATTTGGAAGGCTTCTTTGGCGTCAATCTGGTGCTTCATATCGATTAAATGTATGAGAATTGAACTCGAAATCGATCTATTTTCACTCATACCTAACCCGCCGCGTCGTTGTTCAGCCAATGTATTCTGCTCCACAGGAGCAGGTAAATGAATAAATATACATCGATATGGCCTGCAGTGGCAGTCGGTCTTTACCCCCAACCGTACTAGGGAGGAGTTTGCAAAGAAAACGCGCAATTTAACTTCCGGGAAAGCACTAGGGATAGCCTTCCTAAGACGCTGTCTTACTAATTCGCTTGCTGCGTCTCCTAGAAAAGGCTGTCTTATAAATAAGTTTTTCTATTCTGCACTGGCAGCGGTAGTCTTTTTATTACGCTAATTGATATTCCGGAGGATGAATCTTTCCGGTAACAGTTTTTTTTCGGAGTGTATTCTGTATCTGATGGAGCTCTGCGTCAACCGTTTCAGGAGAGCAGATGCATCACACTGGTTGCCGATCTCTGGACTAAATTTCATTTAAGATTAAGGGGGAAAAAACTGTGATCTATTTGGTCAGCGGACTGGTGCTTTGACGAGGGATGGCAGAGTGATTTCGGCTCTGAGACCTCCATCCGCAAGACGCTTTCAGCTCATTTATCACAATAATCAATTTCAAGCACCTTTAAGTTATCGTGGCACTCTAAAAATCATGGCTTGGAAGGTTGCCCCCTAACGAGATAGCTCGGCCCGCTAAGGAAAGTAAGTCAGGCTGCAATGGCTCTTTCTTAACATGACCGCCAAGACAATACTACTTCGCCAGGTTCCGGGCCTACTGTTTGGTCCTATGCAAATTTGGTCCATCGTGCGCGAACCGGGTCCTGTATAGTAATCGTGAACGTCCTGGTTAGCTCTGTTAACCGATGCGCTCGATTCCATCTTCGGTCGTCATTAGTGTGTCATGCCATCGAGCCCAGGTGAATGAAGGTGTATAGGGCGCGATAGATGCTGTGCGGGTCTGCTATCACTATAAACTAATCCACACTTAATTCACCAACCTGCGCTCACCGATGGTTTGACCGTCGTAGTCCAACAATGCTCAGCTCATGCTCCACAGCAGTGTGGTGTAGGGACCGTAACTCCACTGGATTATAGTGAAATTAGACTTGCACAATAGCTACCTCACTTTATGTTCCACTATCCCATCTGGGCCCGGTGTTACGACAAAACTCAAGAAGACCGGATATGGGAGAAGGCAACAAGAGCTGCCCGACGGCTCCTCACGCACCCGAGCGAACCCGAGTAGAGTTCATCATAGGGTTCAACACGCTGGCTAGCCTCCACCTGGGGTCAGAGCCTTGCTGAGGACCCTGAACCCGGTGCCAGTGTGTGCGTTTTCATCACGCCATTGGGCACACGATGAACATAATCTTTCGCGATGGTCGAATAGTTTACCTACTACGTCTGGTTCATCCCCAGAATGTTATCTCTTTTGAAGCCTTTCGCTCCTATTTCATCCTGTTTTGAAAGGTTTCACTCGTTCTAAGGTTTCCAAAATTGACTATCATGACACTCATGACACCTCCAACTGCCTACTGCATGGAGCGACAGCCGATAGGACAAGGAAATGTCTGTATGTTCTCTTTCAAACTCGTTTTTACCTGACTAACATTAAAACCGATAATCCAATGCTTCTCCTTTGGCTAGCATCTGGAATTAGCGGCTTGGATGTTACTAAGTCCCAAAATAGTATATTGTTCAACCAATTCTTAGTGCCGATAATCTGTTTCTTTTGAAATAGGCATTTTGGTTAGTTTTTTCCTGATCCCGAACATATCACAGGAACTACCATCCTATTGTTAAAACACCCTTAGGATTATACAGTTTACGAAATTATTTAGTTCCTAGGACGTATTACTGTGCTTTCAGTAACTGCAGTTCATCGTCTTAGTTCCATGTTCTTCCCTTGATGCAAATAAATTAAATTATCAAGCTTAATGTAATTTTGATCCAATACAGAAGGATTTGCAAATGATACCTGTTTAGCCAGATTCCTTTAAGATATGTCAAAAAAATTATAGGAATAGTCACGCAAATTGATTACGAACCTCTGATTTAAGTGCATTTGCGTCATGTCAATAAGCTTACTAAAGGAATGTACGAGGTTCGAAGTTCCATAAGGTGAGAAAGTTAAGCACATAGCGGGATTTCTAGTTTTTGGCTGAAATGTCTTAAACTCGCAAAAAACTAATGAGATCATCAAGTATGGGCAAGATCGGCAAATATAGCATGGGCCCGAAAGCTCGTTGAAGGTTAACTTTGGCAATGCCAGTTCCTAAATCAAAAATTAAGCCCACAAATGAAGAGGAAAAACCATCGAATCGAGCAATGTCTCAATTTTGATTGAGAGTTTGGACTTGTAACTATTCAGGTCTTATCCTTTAATTATTTGTGCAAAAACACAACCAATAAATTAAAAAGCAGTTGCTTTGCATAGCACGCGAATTATTATGCTCAATACAGCGAATAATTAACATTTATATTCTAATAAATGCATATTTACTGCCTTAAGTTTCATTCAATGCGGTTGCCTTCGGTTTTAAGGCATATTATTTCGCCATCTCCCAAACTACAGTTTTGTATTTCATGAAAAGCTTGCAAAAGATGCAGGGGAATAAAGTGCATGCCACAGTTGTATTAAAAGGGCCGTGGTTTGTAGGATTATATTTTATGATGCTAACCCGGAAATGACAGAATTATCTTAAATTGTCATTCGCTTTCGGCGTTCATCAGTGAAGTTTGTATTGATTAAATGAGTTCCATAAAGAAGAACTCGGTTCCTTGTCATTCCTTGGAAGTTGCCCCAAAAAATAATTAATTTATTGTGAAAGATTTGGAAAAAAAATAATTAATTACTTAGAATAGATACTTAATGTGACCAAAATCACTCATAAATTAAACAGCAATAATAATTTTCCATCAATACTTTTCCTTCAAGCATTTGTCATCTTACAGTTTGAATACTTCACTATTAAATAAACTACACAGTAAGAGTAATTACAAGGCGATATTGATAATCAAAGAGTAGGTCTCCGCAGATGCAAAGTGCTAAGTTAATGAAATATTCATCGTCCGTTCATATTTACCAGACTCCCTTCTCAGAAAACACGTCGGGCTTTCATTCGATGAATCTACTGCCAAATTATAAGGTATGTTCCCATAATCGTGGCTGAACTAGGTTGATACATCACCGGCTCTAATGGATATCTCATAGATGACTTACTTGGTAATAGATCCAAACTCTGAAATAAAATAATACTAGTGACCGAAATGGGGGTGTACATTGACAAATAAGTGGGCAAAATTTTTGCCAGAAAATGCACTTTGACAACTGTCTTCTTTTCAGTCAAGAATGTGGGAAGTACAAGACTAATATTATAAATACCCGCAGAAATCTGCAAGCAACTATCCTTGCAAATGAAAGTTCATGTAAATTTTGTAACAGACTATCGGATTCTACAATAAAATTTATTTTTAAAACTGCTTTTATAAATAGGTCCTGGGGCACTGGTATTTAGAGGCAAATCTTAGAAATTTTCACAGAAAGATTTTGTATGTTGCTTTCCTGAAGCTCATCGTAAACTAAATATAAAGCTTAATCTGATACTATTCTAGACGCAGGCTAAAGAAAACTACCTTCAAAAATTTCACAATTACATGAATTTGTCAAGTATTTCACTTCTCTTGCTCTATTTCTAAACCGGCAGATAAGACTTGTACTCATTGCTAGTGTGGCAGATCAACATATGTAATAATTAATTTGGTGGCTGCCAGTTGCATTTGCCCGGTGGTTCAAACTCAAAAGTCCCTAACCTGAGGCTGTGGAACAATTGCGGTTCAGTAGCAAGGCACACAGTTCACAATAACTTGACGTCTGTATCGAATTTTCATCGCCGAATATCTCCATTTTAAGCAAGTGTACAGCTACGCCACCCCTTGGTTTACTAGCAATGCATTCCACGAAATAAACGTGAATGATAAAGGCAGTAAAGAAAAAAATGATGGTTAGTGATTTACTTTCCATTCCATTGCCTCATTTGTGGAAAACTCGGCGGCTTCACTCGTATTCAAACCCACAACAGCAAACTCGAAACTCGAGTATAAATTACGATCAAGCCCCATCATCTACGAGGCCTCCTTGGGAGCCGTGGGTTGAAGCACGTTTGGGTCAACTTACCTGCTCAGCCTACTTTAACGAATGCAATGCAACAATTCCGACAGGGTATGCTTACTTTTCAAGCTGGATTTCAAAAGCAGCCGATCTTCGCTCCACCAGATGACTGGTAGGCTTACTTAATTAAAAGGTGCACTCGACAGTTTTTAAAAATTTATCTGATCCATTTGTGAAAACTCGCTGTAGGCTTTGCTCTAGCCTTGACCTGGCTGCCACGAGTTTGAAGCACACCAAGGCAGCAGAGGTTTTTTACAATAATCTCAAATTAGTCATCCAAATATGCTAAAAAAAACTATTATTTGCTATTGGCAGCCAGCCGTGTCCTAAGCACAAGTTGTGAATATGCAGGTTTCTAACTTACATTTTATGATCATCAAACTCTAGGTAAATGTCTCTGTATTAAAATCAAGCCATTGCATTCTGAGCCACAGAATGGTCACGCAATGTCAGAATGTGCGTATTTTGCCTTATTTGGTTCTGAACTCAGAATATATTAGGGAAGTGTGTTCTTATGCAACTATTTAAGTGGTCAATTGATCAGTTCTTGACTACCATCAAATAAGGTATTTTGACGATTTATTTTGTCCTTCCTGTAACCTATTATATTCGATGAAACAAACAATGAGAATATTTAGCTTGACAATGAGATCCACCGGAACCACAGCAGACACCGAAAAGATGGACTCACTTGACTTCGCCATGAATATCACTAAAAATAATTTACTGTGTTTCAAATCCTAATGGGATCTCGATTCAACAGTTAAAGCAACAAAACGTGTTTCATTTTAAAACCGTGCAGTTCACTATTATTTGACAAAGGAATAGAACATACAGGCAACACGAAAAAAGCCTGTGGTTTTATGTCGTTTTCTCGGAAACAATCCTTTAAATATTTTGGCAAATGTTCCAGTTTTTACGGTTAATCTTTCTACCCCCTCAAAACTAACGCCAAAATATAGTAAAAATCCTTCGATTCACACAATTTCAGGTTCGGTTGGAGAGTTAACATGAACATTTGGATTACCTTCAATCAACTTCAACGGAAGAGATGCTCTATACGAAGGCTACAGAGCATTTGATGTCTTACTGTCCACACAATTCACGCACTATAAGGAACTATAAAAATAAGAAGTATCTCTGTGTATCATCTTTGCAACTACGCAAACCGATTTCAAGGGCCGATTGGAATTTAGTTTGCAAACGGCCAAACAAGCCTCAGTTTTCATTATTAATTTTTGCTTTCAAATTATGGACCTGCTTGAATGGATTGTCCTCGGTGTTCACTCCACCTGATTTGATCTTAGCATATCAAGTATATTATGAAATATAGCTACGTGTATAAGCTGAGGAAACAGTTTATTGTTGCATGTCCGGATGAATAAAGAAATGCAATGATCATGTAAAGTTACTGACACCGAGGCCCTCCTCAACACTCTTAAGATGCACTCGCAAATTTGTTGCAAGTGCGCAGCTTTTTATTTGATCTCTCTAAAACTGGTGGTTAAGACATGAGAGGAACGTGTAATCAGATCCAGGGGATAATCTTTAATCTGCCGGTGCTTTAGAACATGGTTTTCCGACGGAAGATGAAGGTAAAATGTCAGAAAAATGGATCTTGTATAAGTTCTTCAGCGAGGCAAATATTTGTTCGGCGATTTCGTGAACAGCCTGCAATTTCCTCAGAGTTCATTCAGGTGACGCAAGGCAGTAGTTTGTACGATCTCATTTGCGTGGCTTATCACCTTCTGCAGCGTAGATGTCCAACACGAGTCTTTTTTACAAGTTATAAATTGTCAGATAAGGCGAGGTTCTAGTTTTTGTCTTGATTAGCACATAATCCTGCAACGGTAGTCTGTTTTGTGCAAAAAATGCGATCAAGCACTGCGCGCGCACGGTTAGTTAACTGCTTGTTTTACATGTGCTGTATTTTTTATAGCTGTCAGGACTTCGGAGTTGGGACAATAATATAGGGAAATGTATGTAGGACAGGAAAGTAGCAGTCCAGGTAGGTGCGTCATGCAAAATTAGCGTTTCTACTTATATAAATTAAATAAAATTCATTTATTTACGACGACTCATCTATAAGTTTTAAGCCATTGGCATGTTCGTTTATCTCTATTTGCTCATGTAACACATTATAGGATGCTAACTGCGTTTTAAAATGTTTGCGTAATAAAACTTTGCGAGTTGAGTTAGGTTTTAAATATACGATACACTGAACGAACACCTCCATCCTCACGTGGAAATTCCGCGAACGTTTGTGACGGAGACGGTGCCTTAGTCAGAGTATTTGGCCTCAATTCAGCACTCAGTTACAAATCAGAGCAGTTCGTTTGTGAACCATTTAATTTCCAAGACGAGTCTCTCCGGAAAGTTTGCGGAGGCAAGTGTGTTTGGGAAGCCGATAGGGTATAGATTTCGCTCAGTGTTCAGCAGTCTTTCCTTTTTATGTACAAAAACGATCAAGGCAAGTGTACTCTATATATATCACCATAAATCAACAAACTGTTTCATGTTTTTTCATAAACCAGTAATTGAAATGGAGCTTGAGCCAATGTTGAACTCCAAAGATAACTATAACGGCTACGTTTTAGCAAATTGGTGGAATTATGTGGGCTTTAAAAGCTTGATTATTATAGGTAATTTGGAAAATCAAGCTGTGCATACACAAAAAATGGTTAATGTTCTCTCACTTTGTCAAAAAAACGTACCTATACTGCCTCAATTTGCACACGTCTATAAATAATAAACGTCAACTGCATAGAACGTTTGTATATGACAGTGCGTGCACATCAACGCATGTGTATTTACCTAAGACGCTAATATATGTTTATATTAGCGCACATCAAAGTATTACTACTTCATTAAATTTTTCCACTCAAGGTCTCCGGAAATCAGTGCGTAATGTTTCCTTTACGTTAAATTTTATTATTTGCTTTGCAATTGTCCAAATGTTTTGAGACTCGGAGCTAAGTTGTTAATACCGTTTAGCGTTTATGTTAATGACTTGTAAACGGTTCAACGAAAATTCAGCGTCAAATTCGATGGCCCTGTCCTGTATTGCTTTGGTAAATCGCAATTTAAGATGGCAAATGTAAGCGAAATAGATAAGTTTAAATCTTTGCATGCTTCGGTTGGTAAAGTGCTGCGTCCTTATTATTTAAAGCCATTTTGATGTGATTCGTGCTAATGAAAAGATTTTCAGACGTGTATGTCTTCTGGCAAGTCATAAAGTACTCCTGCGACACTGCTGCTCTCCGGTTTTCTTAGTTCAGCACCAATATATTATGTAATTATTTTAACTGCGCAGTCATTTTCATGTGAAAAACCAAAAATTTAAAAATGAAACTGTTAATAGGCCTTTTTACCATGAAAACTTAAGATACATTGTACAGTTCTTTCATTCTCCAGGTAACCGAGATCGTATCCTGTTTTTTATCTCACGTCACTGTTACAACGCACGACTATTTTGAAATATTAAGCACATTCCGTGTTATGAGCATATAAGCAGGTTAAAAATCGGCAGTGAACACTCAGAAAGGAAGAAGAACCTTTATTTTCGCTTTTTGTTGCTGATTTGCAGCATTTGAACCGGGAGAGCCTAAGTGAGCAAAATCACACTTTTGGGAAAAAAACAGCAGGTTGACCAACTGTTTCATCTGTCAAAAGCGATTTACGGAGGTGCATGCGTCGGTGTCCTAAGTTGCATTCTGTCTGCCTTTTTGACCAGCCAGAAGTCGAAATTAGATCTCGTGAAACAAGTGTAAGTAGTTGTCAATGGTAATGGTCATAGGTAATTTGTCAGCATTCTCTCTTTCCTCGCCTCCTCCTTCTTATCTGATTACAGTACATTCTGATGCATACCTTTCGTTTCGCCAATTGTTTCTTGTTGGGAGCAGCTCGTATCATTTATTTAGATTGCATTTGAAAGGTCGATCAGCCTTTATCTGCAGATTAGTCTATCGTACGTTCTGTGAATAGGTACAAATATAGATAAAATTTTCAATTTAAAATAGAACCGGGCTTGATTACACCTGATGTTGTTCGTCATCCTTTCCTCAAGCCTCTTCTATCATTAAAGCCGAGCTTGAGGACCTATTTTGTTCCTGGTAGATAGTGCAGAAGGGATTCAACTCCCTTTCCCCCATAAATCTTATTGAAGTGTTAATGAAACGATGAATGCTTTTGGTTTAAGATCGTTCGCTATCAAACATGACGTTATTATGTAACAATTCCTTTGTCTATGTTAGTGGCAATTTGCCCGACACAGTAGATTAATTATGTATCCAGTTGTTTTTGAAAGAGGAATTTGTGAGTGTTATAACAGAGTGTGTAGCTCTCATACGCTTAGTCGTTATCTGTTAAAGCGCATTGAGTCGCCAAATTTTATTGAAATAGTAATATTCATAACTAACAAGCCATCATTTGCCTCTGTGAAATGCATAACTGATGACTTCCTATTGGTTGATGAGTTTACGAACATTTACCTCCAAATCACCCTGTGACCTTTAATAGACTTCCTAATTTGCTGAAAAATGTTATAACAATCATAAAACGTAATATGCACTGAATATTTGAACAGCTAACATGCTCGCATAATCTCTTTCCATTTCAACAGTACCATGCAGAATATTCTTGCGCCCAACAAACATGTCATGGGCTCATCGCTTAACTGATAAACTAATTTGCAAAAACCTGTAGGATACTAAGAACTGTGTCCCTGATCTCATGCATCTTCCTGGGCTTATATAATGTGCAAGCATGAAGATAAAGTATTTATAAATAGGAATTCTATTTTCTAGAGTCCATATTGGTAACACACCACGACCCTAAGTTTTCCTTAATATAGGGAATAGATGGAATACTGCGGCCGTTAGATTATTGACTCACCGTTATTTATGGACAACATTCACGGTGTAGTACAGATCTCATGCCGACTAAAACACTCACTAGTGAATCGCACTGGTCAAGCATATGTTGATAAATGATGAAAGCATTTTCAGCTCCGTTTCTACGAGTAAAATTGGAGAGAGGGGCATGATAGTGCATTTCAAATGTGCCATATTATTAAAGCCTTTTTGGCAGGCCCATAAAACGTTTGCTAAGGAGGACATTTTGCTTGATAGAAGTTTGTACAATGACTTTTCTGGTCAGGTGAATGAAGATCACGTGATTAAAATTAACGTCGTATTCTCCGGTGTTGGGAATTTTGCAGCGTTTGAAGTCGGAAGTAGGTCACTGCCACATTTTTATTATTTTGAGCTTTCGGGCAAAGAGTGAATTCAAGCTTCAGCATTGCTTTGCGTTGAATATTAGTCTTTCGATTATTTTCCGTATTCTTTTACATTTGTTGTGCCCCATTAGCCATAGCGTGCACTCTAAACACCTTTGATGTAGAATACGTTTAATATACAACCGCGGATAACTGACAATTTCCTCGGTTTGCGAGCCGATTTAACTTCTAGGGGGCTGCATCGAGTGCATTCAGCGCTAATTTAGTTTTTATGGAAAAAAAACAGTAAGTACTTTAGAGGCTTTTTGAAGTAATTTTTGATTTGACTTTGTCCACATAAAATACATTTACGCGGGTTACTTAATATCTGTGAAAGTTTTAAGTAGAGGTGCGTTACTCTGATCTTTAATCGTCCTGATTAGATGCCAGGCCAGCGGCTTAGGGTGCTGTTTACTACATCTAACCAAAGCGAACAGTTTATGTATCTATTGTTCATTACATCTTTGTCCTTGAGCTTCTTCTGCAACACAGTTAGAAATTTTTGAAATGAATATGTTATTCGTCGAAACACAGCAGACCTTACAGGTAGAAATTTCGGTGGTAATCAGACTGGTACAAGGAGGCTTAAAACGCAGAAGGACGTTAAGCGGTTTATATCGGATGGTTCTAATTTTAATAAACCAGTAAGCTTACCACTTTGTAAGCGTACTGGACACCATTTCCTAAAAAACTGGATGAATGTCCAGATCTTCCGGATTCCCAGTAAAGGATAAATATATTTTTTACAAAAACTGTTATCCATCAAGCTTTTCTCTCTGTAATAACGGTAAAATTAGTAGTTACTGTCAACTACTTTTATGCTAAGTTATAGCTTTTACTATGAAGAATATAGAGCGCTTGATGGCATAGCTAAACAAAAAAACATTTATGCGCCGAATAAAAACGAATGTAACGTTGATTAGTCCAACTCCAGTTTAGGAATCGAACATATGAGCAAGAATGCAAATTCTTCATTGCAAGGGCTACTTCCTTACTGTCTTTACTTCATATATCCACAAATTATAGCATGTAGTTCAAAATTTGGCATCATATAAATTTTCGTACAGGTTTTACCCGAAGTGTACCCGAAGAATATTCATTAGCTATCTGCAATGTGGCAAGCTCTGCAGTGCCTTAACTAAATAGCACTAATCTCTCAGCAGGAACTTTGCTAAGCTGATGCAAAAAGTGCAACCTATTTTGTTTGGACAAGCACTTCAGTAGTAATTATCCGGGAAGGTAAATTACTCTTTTAAAGTATACTAATTAGTTGGAAAAAAGCGCAGTTGTTCATGACAAATACATTGTTGCGTCAGTTTTATTTTGTCAAATCAAACCCCTGCCATTGCCAATTGGCTTTCATTTTCGTGATCCATCTCATAAAAAGGTGTTTCTGGCTCTTGCTGTTGCAGCTGCTAAATTTATCAAAAGAAGGTAAGATAGGCAACTGACACATAAGTAGTATGGTAAAAATGATCTTATCTCCAAACTATCCTTATTCTAAGCTTATATTTAAATGTTTCCTTTACCTATTGAGAAAATAGCATCAGACCGAAGGAAAAGGATGAACGTAAAATTGAAAATGGTTTAATTTCAATTTGTGATAAATACAACTAGAGTTTGGTTTTTTCGCAAGAATATATACTTTTAAGGTTTTAAAGCATACACCCAGGATGGGTGTAAACTGAAATCACTTATAGGTATTTTATGGCTGCTTTGTTGTTGCATAACGCATCTGCAGGTATAAGGCATATAAGTGAAGCTTCCATCACTTTTGGTAATACAATCCAGTTTTCGATGTTTGGATCAACATTTTGTTTAAAGTTAATGTGTGAACGTAACATAAAATGGTAAGGACAAACTCTTACAGGCTAAGCTCCAAAGTCTTTAGGGATACTTAGAGCTATTTATTTACTGTTCGAAAAATAAGTGTTTTGTGGTCAGCTGTTCAACCTGAAAACTTTATTTGAAAACCATTGATGCAAAACCTATAAGTGTTAATTCATCTACCATTTAATATCATGATGGCAAAGGCCGTAACCGTACAATTAACCAGCCTGCATTCGTTGATGTACGCTCAACGATCGCTTTCAAAACTCAATCATTCCGTTCTGCCTTGAGGCTCACTCTCGCGTCCCGCGAGCAGCCGCATAGCTGTTAGTTCTAGAATAGGCCGATGACTATAGTCTATTTTCACAGAAAACGTTCATTCAAGCTCTCCGACTATCATTGCCGAAGCAAAGCCCCACATATACCTCGTTAGTCAACAAGATGAAGCATAAGCACACATTTTTGGAACCTTCTTCTTGTCCAAGACCTCGGGCCTAGCTCGTACTCCCCTGATTTCTTTGGCAAATCAAAACAAACGTCAAGATCTCCTCTCCCTTATCAAGCCTTCAGTTGTTTATTTCTGACCATTCTTTACTTTTTCCTGCCTTTCCGGACGTAAAAGCCTGCCAATAGATTGTCGGAAACGTTTGATGGAAGTTCTTAATTCTTAGTTATTTTTCCTCGTTGCTTGTATGTCTTTCTAAAAAATATGATGGTTTGTAAGTAAGGCAGTGTTGTAACCGTTTATGCTGGTATTCAAACAGACGAGATTATACCACGGTCGTAGACCAAACCAGAGGCAGTGCTTCATTGTGCGCCACCAGTCAGCCGCTTGCATTGTTATCGTTGGTACCAGCGTGAATAATGCATTTCGTTTTACGGTGCGAAATTGCCTTCGGCAAAGGTAAAATCAGTGCTTGAACGAGGAGAACAGTGCATTATTCAAGACCATCTGTTTTTCTGCTCCGGTTGAATATCCTCAGTTCTTTTGAACCCAAAACCGTAGACTGAGTAACTAATAGCATAAAAAGGCTCGTCTGAAAGCTAAGCTACCATCATGACCTTCGGAAATAACTATGACATCCAATTCGCTCCGGAACTGCAGCTATGCTCTAAAAACGCTGAAATAAAATAGAAGCTAGCAAATAATTTAAAGCGAAAATGCTTCGGCAGAATTCTTTTCTGCTGACTTTTATATTTGTTGCCAAAAGTTCCACTTTCCAGCTAACAAAGACCGTCATTCTATGAAGACCAATGTGTGCGTAAATCAGTTTATTCGCAGCAAGGCCCTTTTAGCAAAGCTTTGCAGAAACCGATGCAACCCTGCGCACTTCGGTCTTTATATTCGCACACTAAGTTGAAACTTGCATGGTTTACATTTTTAAAGACAAGCTGAAAACGTGTACAAAGTCAAATAACGAATCGAAAATAGAATACTATAAAACTGGTTCATGAAATCATCATTGTGATTGGGTGGTAAAGATGGAACGAGCATATTTTCAAAATTTGTTTTAACCTATTATGATATCTGGTTTGACGTGGTATTCCGACGACTTGTTTCAATTCCCAATTTGAAAATTTAAGCTCAGTGCTCATAGCCAGCATTTCAGCAGCATGTTTCCCTCAAAAATTATGTAGGCGTTATCTTATTCAACTATTATTTAAAAGATGTTTGCGTTATGACATAGAAAGCGTCACGGCATTGCGCAACTGCGATCTTTCTCTTCATAGAGAAAACGGATAGGCAGCCAATCTTTCATGCCATTTAAAATTCGATACAACTAACTAGGTAAGAGTTTTCTTTTAATGTCTGAAACCAGGTGTTCCGAAATTAAATGGACACTTGAATGAATGTGACGTTTACCGCAGTTAATAAAAGTGAAATGAAACGTAAGGTCTCGCAGATGCTCAGGCAATGCTACCAAAACTAATTCAGGGCGTTAGAGAAATGAAAAATATAGACTTTGAACTATAAAAATGAATTCCTTTTTACTGTCGTGGATATTTAATAGGCTGCTCTGTAAAAATTGGTTGTTTTCTTTAGTAACATAAATCTTTTGCCTACTGTCCGGTAAATTATAAACACCCTTTATTTTACGTTTCAACAGACTCAAAAGGTGTTTGTCAAGACCTGGCTCTTAGCAGTTTTGAACAAAAGGCCTAATTACAAGAAGTTTGTCAATTACAGCGTTGGCAGTTTTGTCTCTAATTCTTTCTCTGACTATCGAATTCATCCCGTCCTAGCGGCCCTCAGCGAACTTCCTTCTGTCTTGTTCAAAAGCATGTTTACCTGGCTACAGTCCTAGTGCTTTAATTGGGCCTCTGTGTTGATTGGCGATGCTAATACTCTCTCGTCCTCCTTCTCAACCACTCGTTTTTTATTGAGGCAAATTTATCTATCTTCTAAATTCGGTAGTGGTGGTGTATCAAGGAAAGATGAGTTTGTTACCTACTTACTTTGCTTCTAATTCTGAAATAACTTTCAAAACCCAACACTTCATTTCGATCATTAAAGGTTAGATACTTAGGAAGATAGTGCTCGGTTTACCACCTTATCTATATATTTTGGACGGATTGGTCAGAAAACAAATGTTTTTGATTTAAAGTACACAGGTGAACGAAATTAACATCTGCTAGTACTCTATAGCACGCGCTTTTTAAGCACTTTGGACAACACAAGCACGAATCATTGAAAAAGATACGCCTAGTAACATACGCTTAAGATTTCTGTCAGTAGCAACCTGAAAGATTTTACTCGGTTTATGGAATAGAACACAAGGGTGTGATAAGTAAAGGCGAAAATTCTTTTCCCCTGTTGGTTTTTGTGCTAAAATTTTGATTTCACTCTGAAAATAACAGGTATTACCTTATGTCCATTAAGACTGCATTACCACGTTGCATGACCATTTACTCTGGCTTCTTTCCGAGACTCTTTCGGTTATAGTGACACTCCGGGAAGCACCTGTGGAAAAATTTGAAATGTATGCCAAATTTAATAAAGGATCAGTTATGCTGCAAGTACATTTGACATAGATATGCAGACTAATAAAAGATTTTGATTCATTTTTTTAATTTTTTACCATAAGCGTAACATTTGCTGCAGAATGAAGAAAGGAATTTGCGAGGTTCATAAAGAATTTCAGAGGGGAAAGTTTTGCAACAAGGCGGCGTTTACTTAGCCTTCTAAAAATCGAAGTTTCTGGGTATTTCGCAAAGCGATGATTTAACAGCCACTATTGGAACCTTTGAGTATTAAACTGCACAAAAGATAAAAAATGTTCAGAAAATTTATTTGTCTTTCTTGCCTGAGAAGAAGTCTCACAGTTTGGAAAGCTTGAATACTAATAGAAAATACATACTAAATAGAATTGCATGTTATGACTTAGAGCCTTGATATGTACGTTGGAAAATTTTTCGGCGACGTCCCTTGTGTAATTTATAGAATATATAGTCGTTGGAGATTGTGCTCAAACATACTCATATGCATGTCAATACAGGAAAAAAACAGGCCATACCTGATATTCATAAACATAACTAAAAAGTGTCCTTTTAACCAATTCGAGACTTTACTGTACTTTCCGTCTTTTGTGACTTTTGATTTTTTCAGATATTTACCGTGCGTTTACACCGTAACTGTATTATCAATGCGTACAAAAATTATTTTGCCGCTTATTAAGAGGAATGTTCGCATACCTTTGCTGATCGTAAAATAACGGATTTATTTAAAGTAAATATATATTTTTTTAAATTCACGATAAAGTGTCAGCTTTTAGTACGTGTATTTTAATACTCATCCCAAGCCTTAGCTACATCAGTATTTCCCAAGTTTATCGTTGCCAAAACTGTTTTCAATGAAGTTTTTATACGCATTTATTTAAATTGTTTGCACTTAGGCATATTTGAAGGGAAACCTGTGACTGTGTGTCCCGATGATACATGATGAGCAGTTCCAAATAATCACAGGTCCTTCCGCCCCTGAAAATCCTGCTTTCGGATGAATAATTAACAATCAAATTTCTTTTTTTGTGCAGAATCCCTGCAGCTTTAGGTATAAAAGTTAAATTATCTAACGCGAAAAGTTTGATTTTCTACTTGATCAGTGCATTGTTCCAGAGATGGTTAATTCAAGAGTGGTATTCCAAATTTGAAGCTAATACACGGCGAGCAGGAGTAGATGTGAAACAAGGGTCTTTAAAAAATGATCCAAAAATAAATAAGAGGAAAATGTCTGAATCATATCATTGTTGCCCTCTGCAAGAGACCGAGCAGATTTCGAAAGGGATGCGTGGGTCCAACGCGCTGCCATATCTGAAAATCTTGCTTCCTAGGATATAGAGTCGTATACTCTGGATTAAAAATTTATCCAGCACGAAATTTCAGGGATAACGCTTGGAACGATGGTTTGACTCCTAACTATAAGCGCAACCTTATTAGAGAAGATCTATGCATTCTTACTCAATATCAAAAGTATTTTATTATAAGTTTTATAGTTGACCTAGGTGGAAGCTCTAGTTTAGACCGACGGCGCTGAGTCTTTGTAACAAAATAACGTCAGAGATTTAAGATAGCCTGCTTAGCTAGAAGGATGTAAAACCGTTAATGGAAGCTTATACTCCATTTGCTCCAAATGCTTTGAGGATTGGGAATAGACAGCAATGACACGTATTGCATTCCAATAGATCTCAAAATCTAACCATTATCTAATCAAAATCAAAATTTAATTCAATGTTTATTCTTTGTAGAAGTTTTGACCTATTACGTCATACATACCTGATAGTCACTTCTTTAAATAGTATACAGTTTATTGAAAACATTGAACAGACATCACTGTTAGGATAAGTAAGACTGGACACTTCTTCGATACATATTGGTTGATCACTTTTTAATCGTTCTTAATTATTTTAATGAGCTTGGAAAGAAAGAGCGAAATTATTGTACCTTATTTGCAGGTTTATATGAACATATGCAGCCTAATGCAAAATCACTGGTGTTTCGGATTTTAAGTGTTGCCATAGTGCTACTGCTAGTTTATCCATCGTTCTCGGTGAGGATTACGAGAGACTCGGATGATACTTTCGTTGCATTCACTCCAACTTCTCCTCCCACGCATTAAGTTAAATATCACGAGCCAAGTAAAAGTGGTTATGCAAAACACATCTCTAAACACGAAGTAAAGAATACACAAACCTCATACACAGCCAAGGCTGGCAAAACCTTTTTTCTTCCTCTACGATCATTCACAACAAGCGGAGCACAACAAAAGAAATCAGAAACATTTGAAATCAAGTGAGGTCTAGTCCTCCTGTCATCACACTTGATGGGGGCTACTTCCGTCCCGTGCGCGCAATGGTGAAAAGGGCTTGAAATGGGCTAGAAGGCGCATATCGCATTAACCTCAATCAATTCCTGCACCATTCACTTTCTAGTGGTGAAGTGAACTCAAAAAGACTGAAAATACTCTTGCATCCAGTTGATGGTGAAGCGGAATGCGGGTTTCACGTTTGTGTTTTTTTATGTGCACACGAAACAAACTCACACCTGGGTCTTAATTCTTTCATCGACGTCAGCTGCTGTATTAATCTTATTAAGAATGACCGATTGCTGCGCGGCCATAAATCTCAAGTAAATCATTCTTGTCTTAGCATCCTTCCCAGCCTCCACGGGACGCGATTAATTGACCCATTTTGGTCTGGCGGGTCCAAGCAGTCCCTTTTGGCGGCCACCTGCCCGCCTCTCATAGGGTACTTTTGCCTGGTTCACAATCAGGTACGAATGAGTAAGCGGTTTTACCTTCAGAATGAAACTCTTTTGAAAAGGTTAGCTGAAACATGTAATTATTTTGCAAATAAAATTTCCTGCATTCTGAGTCTCCTGTCTTGCATGGAAAATATGTGGCATACGAAAACGCTGACCTATTTAAATTATACATTCAAGTATTCAGAACTCTTACTTTAGCTTTGATTGTAGCGGTAAATTTTATCGTTTTAACAAACGAACTTTTCTGATAGAAATTCGGGTCAGATAAAAAGTATAAACACGGTTATTGCATGCTCCTGTGATAAAATAACTAGCTGGCAAGATGATGCAGTTTTAAGCGTTCAGTAGTGGAGTATATCACTTAGAATTCTGTGATCTACTGACTACGTCAGAAGATGTTTTGCAAATGTCTGCCTTAACTGCGTTTTTAGTCTCTATTTTCCGTTAAAGCTTTTTACACACGTTCAGTTATGCATTCAGATCAGAGACGAGAATGTGGATTTACCGAGCACGTAAAATCTGAGCTAGCAACCACTTTTTATGTAGAAAACGTTTAATTTGTTGGATAGGAGTCGTGTGTGGCCCACAGACGGGCTTTTTGCTTTATCACCCACTGCGTCCAATGCCTATATCGGTCGAGTGGCCACCTCGGATAGTAAAAATGGTGAGTAAGAAAGAGAAAGAGAGTGCGGTCGACGACATTTAAAGCATACTCCTCACCAAAAACTATTTGATGCGCTTGAATTTATCAGTGCGCGCTAAACGTGGTGACTTATATGGCTGTCTGCTGACAGGATAACTTAGTTTTCTCTCAGGACAAGGAATCAGGTTACACTGGCTCCTCCTTTATGTGGCCTCTATTGGACACCAAATTAGTTTCGGTCGGAGCCACCCCTTTATAGTTTGTATGAAATCCTGGTCCATTGCCACTTTGACTAGGCGAGCGGGGTGGCGTTAACGGACTTTGAGGTATGTCAGCCACTTCACCTGAAGTCTTTTTGAATCTTTCTTGATGCAGGGCCTAGGTGGGTAAAGGAAGAGGAAGTGTGATATATTCAGCGAAAATCTATTATCCCTAGAAAATAATTCACATGCAAACGACTTTCCCTGCTTGGGGCGCATGGTAAACCACGTCGGTAACGATGGGTAAACTGTGACGCATATTGTCCGCAGTCAAAGCATCAATGCAATTTGCAAAACACCTATCTATAATCTTATAAATAGGAATCCTTGAAACCTGTTCCTATGAAGCAGCGTTCAGAACAATTAAGTACCATTTATTTGACTGAGCCCATTAAAATATATTAAATTGATGAATTTTTTGGCATAGAAGTTCTAGTTCCACGCTGCTTGATATGAAAATGGAATTCAAATAGTCATATGCTGACTCGATCCTTTCATTCGAAAAAGCTTATTTTCAGTGGCAGTTTCACCGTGGATATTGTAAGCATCAATACACACGCAGTTTTTATCCCGAAAAATGAATTGACAGTTTATTTTCAATAAATTACCAATGCCGTTCAAGACTCAGGAAAAAAGCAACAAATATAGATTTTGCTCATATTTAACGAAAAAAGCATCTAATGCATTTTCGGGGTATAAACTGTAAACAAAAACTGAAATGAAGATAAAATGACTTTCGTGAAAAGAAGATTACTAAGGAGTTTCTGACACCTTTTAGAGTAAACAAGAACACGGATCGAGCACTTAAATCCTATATTTTGCTAAATTATTGTACTGTGTATTTTAAGAGCTCACCAGAGGCTTCAGTAGCAATAGAATTTGGGACAAATTAGACTAACATAAATTCTCGAAGAAACTGCAATAAACTGACTTAATTTAGTCAGCGGTCTTTGGTTTTCACGGAAATATTGTAATGAAGTCCATGACAACCCTGCCAAATCATTGATACCAAAATGCGTCACATATATTGCTTTGCCAATGAGAGCATAATCGTTGGCTTTAAATTGATTTTAAAACGGGCACAGGGCATTTACTGGTAAACTTCCTAGAAAATTAATAAACCGACATTTTATGTGCCGGACTTTTGGTCTATATTGTCGGATATTTGCACAAAAGGCTTAAAAAACCAAGAATAAACTAGTATTATCAGACATTGACGAAAGTGGTAAAATTTTGGGTCAGGATAAGATGCAGGAGAAACGTCATAAAATGTTATCCCTGCATACGTCTATAGGGGTTCAAGTAGTCTTCGTACATTTATTTCAGCGCAGAAAAGCTCCAGTAAACCAAGTATCAAAGCCCGACAACTACCATTAGGCCATGTTTCATAAGACAACTGTAATGACCGCAAGTTAACCTTTGGTCAGGAACTCTGACCTATTGAATAATGTTTTGAAAGGCTTCGTAGAAAAAGATTTTCTGTAAAAATACTTCCTTCGGGTGATTCCTAACCAAATCAATGTTAGGTAATATGCTAAAAATTGATTCGTCATAAGTTCAAAAATATCGTGAATTACAGCCTATTTTAATGTTTTGGCTGCTCACGCAGTCCTGGAAAGATACACGGCTTTAGCCTTATGGCGGCGGCCACTGTTTTTTTTTGCGGCTGTTACTGATTCCGGCCTCAGTGTGTGCGCGTACTCACGCTAATGCGAGCGTTGGCACTCCCACTGAGTTGGGAATCGCAACGCCCCCAGCTTTGTTGTTTGAGGCAATCCTGGTCCACTGTGCGCCGACCAGGCATGGGTGGCACACGTAGACGGGCTCTTTAACCTTATCAGCTACTCCTCACAACCAAGCCTCAGGTTTTCTTGAGTATTATTCGATGGCAGTCTCAGACAGGTGAGGAAGGACAGAGTGTGGTAGATGCAGCGCAATTCCATAAATAGCTTAATCGTCAATTCAACCGTCGTAATCCAAAGATATTCACTGTATGCTCCACAGAAGGATTGTGCAGGGACGTTAAATTGTGCGCAAAGTAGTTTTAAGCAATAGTAAATTTGCACAGCATCTACCGCACTCTCTCTTCCCTTACCCACCTGTGCCCGGTTTCAAGGCATTGGCAAGAAGACCGGAGACGGGGTCGGGCGAAGGCTATCATATACTACATAGCCATAGGGGTGTAGGGTACGTGTTAGAGGTAGCACCAAGCAGATCGCATTCGGTCGCTCCATTTGTCTCTTACAGGCAGTGAATGTTCCTGTGGTCGCCTCTAACTCTTACCTGTGGCTTCTCGAAGCTGGGCTCTTCCCAGCGGCAACAGCTTGGGCAACCGTCACGACCGGTGGGCTAAACCAGGTGAGGACCTCCGGTGTTGTGTGTGCCTCAACATCCGGCATGTCTGACTCCCGAACTTCCCACCTCCCCCTCTCAAAAAATCCTACGGTGGGGGCGACAGCAACCCCGTAGGCGGCCCAGGCTATCTCGGGTCGTTATCACACCAAAAAAAACTCATTACATACAGTGGAGTTCGGCAGCCGTCTGCGATGTCCGAGCAAACCTATTTAGGGACAGCACTGCTTGCCTCCTCGCGGAGGAAGGGGCTAGAAAAGGTTCACTAAACAAATGCTTGTTATCACGTCTTCTGAAGCCGGCCGCGGTTCGCAGATCGCAAAATACGCGGTCATAAAATTCAAACAAACAACAATAACCCCCGTCGTCATCCCCCTTGCCATACCCTCCAGGCTGCTCGGGTGAGTCCACTCACACTGGCAGCCTTGAATGTTAGTTCCCTTTTAGACAATCCAAGGATAAACCGGCTGGAATGGAGGACAGCGCTAGTCGCTCGGGAACTGGCGCGCTACAAGATGGACATTGCTGCTCTCAGCGAGACCCAATTCTCCGAGTAGGGTCAGCTGGAGGAGGTAGGTGCCGGCTATACCTTCTTCTGGAGCAGCCGGTCAAAGGCAGAGCGACGCGACGCTGGTGTTGCCTTTGCCATCCGGAACGACATTATGGGACGTCTGCCCTGTCTGCCGCAGGGTATCAATGATCACCTGATGAGCCTCCGGCTGCCTCTCCGGGAGACCAGTTCACCAACATCATCAGTGCCTACGCTCCCTCAATGAAGAGCTCTGATGCGGCGAAGGACAAATTCTACGAGGACCTGTACCCCCTGCTGGCGCCTGTGCCGAAGGTAGACAAGTTAATTGTCCTTGGTGACTTCAACGCCCGCGTCGGGACGGATCATGCTGTCTGTAAGGGAGTGCTGGGTCCCTATGGTCTCGGTAGCTGTAACGATAACGGCCTCCTTCTTCTGCAACCGTGTGCGGAACACCGTCTCCTGCTGACCAACACCTTCTTCCGCCTTCCGACGCGGGAGAAGGCCACGTGGATGCACCCTCGGTCGCGGCGCTGGCATCTGCTGGACTATGTTCTCGTCCGGAGGCGAGATCGACAGAACGTGCTGGTTACCAAGGCGATCCGCGATGCCGATGGTTTACAGAGCACCACCTCGTCATCTCCCAGATGAGGCTCCGACTGCAACCCCGACGAAGGCCCCAAGATAAGAGGCCGTCAGGTAAGTTAAATACTCTTTTTTTTTGTATTTGCCTGCTCACTGTTTTGATTTCAGCAACCAAATAACCGAGGACCTGGAAAACCTGCATGCTCCAGATTATAACGCTACCGTGGAGACAAGATGGTGTCAACTGCGAAATGTCATCCAGTCCACCGCCCTCGATGTCCTCGGACGCGCACGCCGTCGACACCAGGACTGGTTTGACGACAATGACGCCGACATCAGCAACTTACTTGCGGAGAAGAACGGACTACACAAAGCCTACATGGACATTTGGACTGACGCCGCCAAAGCAGCCTTTTCAGATACCGGCACCTTGTAAGGCACCGGCTGCGAGAGATGCAGGATGCCTGGATGGTCCGAAAGGCTGAGGAAATCCAGTGGTATGCGGACCGCAAAGAAATGAAAAACTTTTTCAAAGCCATCAAGGCCATCTGTGGCACGTGTATCAAGGGGACAGCACCGCTGCTCAGCGCTGACGGCACTTCACTGCTGACAGAGAATTTGCAAATTCTGAAGCGCTGGGCCGAGCACTTCAGAAGTGTCCTTAATTGCTCATCAGCCATCTCTGAGGCTGCCATTGACCGGCTCCCTCAATTGGACACGACCAATGACCTGGATCTACCGCCTTCCCTACCAGAGACCATCCGGGCTGTGCAGAAGTTTTCCAGTGCTAAAGCACTGGGATCCGACGTAATCCCACCGGAAGTCTACAAGCATGGTTGGCCCCGGCTGATGGCAGAACTCACAACACTCTTCCAGGAGTCGTGGTGCCAAGGACAAGAACCTCTTCTGTCTCACGTTCTCTGCTATGCTGATGGACGCCTACCGTGATGAGCACCCTGAGATCCGCATCGGACACCTTCTCATCAGTCGGCGTATGCAGACCCCAACGCATGTGTCTACGACTACAGTCCATGACTTGCTCTTCGCTGACGACTGCACCCTTAACACCGTGACGGAGGAGGACATACAAAGGAGTATGGACCTCTTCACCGCAGGCTGAGCCAATTTTGGATTAACAATCAGTACAGCCAAAATGTTTTTCATGCCCCAGCCATCACCCAGCGTGGAATACAATGCTCCCCGAATTAATGTCAACGGTGCTCAACTCAAAAACGTGGAAACCTTCGCTTATCTAGGAAGCTCGCTGTCACGCAACACTAGAATCGATGACAAGGTTGCCCAACGTATCTCCAAAGCCAGTCAGGCCTTCAGCCAGCTGCAGACCTCCGTGTGGAATCGCCATGGTATTCACGTGAACACCAAACTGAAGATGTACAAGACCGTCGTCCTGACGACACTTCTTACGGAGCGGAGACCTGGACCGTCTACTCTAACCAAGCAAGGAAGCTGAATCACTTCCCTCTCAGCTGCCTCCGCAGAATACTGAAGCTGAGATGGCAAGACAGGATCCCGGACACGGAAGTCCTGGAGTAAACCGGAATCCTCAGCATCCATGCCATGCTGAGGCAAGTGCAACTGCGATGGAGCGGTCAACTGGTAAGAATGGACGACGAGCGACTACCCAAACGAATTTTCTATGACGATGTCGCTACGGGTGCTCGCCGACAGGGAGGTCAAAAACGACGCAACAAGGACACTTTGAAGAAATCGTTACAGCAACTTTAAATCAACCCGGCGACCTGGGAAGACCTCACCCAGGATAGACTGGCATGGAGAAGATCCGTGAAGACTGGTTCAGCAATCTATGAGGCCAACCAGATCGCCGCCACCAAGGCCAAAATAGCAGCACGAAAGTCACCAGCGCCCCGGACCAACATCGTTGATGCCCAGGCCCTGCCAACATGCCCACACTGTCAACGCATCTTCCGCGCGCGAATCAGCCTGGTTGGACATCTTCGGATGCAATGCACCAACAATCCGACAATTCCAACTTCTACGTCCAATTCTGTTAACCCTCATTCAGACTCCCCCACCCTCACTCCTGGCATCAATTCCATTACTCCCACTCATTGCCTGTTACCCCCACCACCGCAACCACCACCGCCTTCGCCTTCACTACCACCACCACCACCACCACCACCATCAGCGATGGGGACTCTCCCCTTAACTGTCGCGGGCTTTTGAAATTGAGCCGCCATCTTTTCTGCTCTCCATTCGCATGTGAATCGTCTGATATGTACGTCAATTGGCCTAGTTCACCCATTATATACTGTATTTTAACCCTATTTGTTTCATTCGAACAAAAAAATGAGGTAATCAGCGCAAGATGCTGGCACCATTTTGAAGGAAGTCCAAATTGATCAATATTTTGAGACACATTCAAGGACGATTCTTCACGGTGAATGGAGGACCTTTTTTGCTGAAATTTTTGAAATTTTACTTTCAAAATAAAGCGTTATTCTCTCTCTAAACTGTCCTCAATGCGGCCGCACATTCACCTCACGCATCGGCCTGATCGGTTACTTGCGAATCCATCGTACAGAGACTGGTGAACCAATACCTGGAGCAGCAACACACAGCAGAGATCATCGGCGAGGTTGAGCAGCTGCATCAGAGTCTGAATAATATCTTCCCAGCTATCCAACTTACTCGCGAAGAGACAACGAGAAATATTCTCCCGTTTCTGGACGTGAGTATACGAAAACTGGAGTATGGTAACCTGACGACGAGCGTGCACCGCAAAGACTCAAATGCTGACATCATACTTAACTATGACAGCAACCATCCAGTGAACCACAAAAGGAGCTGCGTCCGAACGCTTTTTCACCGGGCTTTTCGTTCATGTAGCAGTGACGACATTCTTAAGAAGGAACTTGCTTACGTGTATCGCGTATTCCAACTCAATGGATACCTGTTCAGCTTTGTGAAAAACTGCCTCAGACGCAAGAGACAACCACAAAGTGGCGAGTGTAATGGAGAAACAGTGTTTTGGAAATTCTTCTCTCTACCATACATGCAGGGAATTTCCGAAGCGATCGCCAGACAATTAAATCGATTTGGTATCTCCATCACCCGCAAGCCGGCGTCCTCCCTGCGCGCAGCACTATCGCGAGTCAAGGGCCCCACAATAAAAGAGCAGCAAACAAATGTGATTTACCGCATTCCATGTGCAAATTGCTCTAGTGCTTACGTAGGCCATACGGGTCGACAACTTGGGACCCGCATAAACGAACATAAACTGGCCGTCGTCGACGCGATCCCTTGTCCCTCGTGTTTGCGCATGCCATGGTCTGTGACCACCGCTTCCATTGGTTGCCATGGCTAACACCAAGCGGGCACGAGAATTCCTCGAAGCATGGCACTCCAACGCAAACAGTATCGACCGCCATGTCGATCTGGATGCACATTACAAAGGTATACATGCACGTCTCACTGACTCGCGTCGACATTAAACCAAAAATAGCTTATGCATGTTTGACCAAGTGGAAATCCACGGACGCGGTCTCCTCCCCCCGCACCCACGGACGCATGAACCACAATCGAGATTGCAACACCTGCCCTAACTCCCGACAATAACCATAAAACGTATGTCAATTCCCTTAAACGCATGTCTGCCTGTCTACCCCCACCAAGACCTCTAGTGTGATAATACGCATTCCCAATTTTTATTTCGTCTGACGACGAGCCATCGTAACCTGCTTGAAAATTCACGAGTAAAATTCGATTTTTCCAACGAACCTTCTTTCCTCCTTATCGTCTTGGAATGCATACTTCCTTAGTTATTACATATATATATGCAAATGTGGAACCGACAAAGACAAGAGAGACCGGAAGGGCCATTTCTGGCTTATTAGTCGTCATCAGCCAGTCATACCCAATCCCAAGTGTGGAACACCTGAGATTCGAACCCGCGACCTTTGGTAATTGAGTCAAACGCTCTACCATTGAGCAACGGGCTCGTTGCTTTGTCAGTTGCGATCGGGAATATGCTGATAGTGTGCGGCTCACTGATCTGCTTAAAGAACATTTATGTTCCGTTGTGCACTGGAGCTCAGACTGGAGCCCTCGCAGGCGGTCGCATAGCGACGTGTAGCATATGTTGCAAATGTGGAACCGACAAAGACAAGGGAAACCGGAACGGCCATTTCTGGCTTATTAGCCGTCATCAACCAGACATACCCAATCCCAAGTGTGAAACACCTGAGATTCGAACCCGCGACCTTTGGTAATTGAGTCAAACGCTCTACCATTGAGCAACGGGCTCGTTGCTTTGTCAGTTGCGATCGGGAATATGCTGATAGTGTGCGGCTCACTGATCTGCTTAAAGAACATTTATGTTCCGTTGTGCACTGGAGCTCAGACTGAGCCCTCGCAGACGGTCGCATAGCGACGTGTAGCATATGTTGCAAATGTGGAACCGACAAAGACAAGGGAAACCGGAACGGCCATTTCTGGCTTATTAGCCGTCATCAACCAGACATACCCAATCCCAAGTGTGGAACACCTGGGATTCGGACCCGCGACCTTTGGTAATTGAGTCATTTCATCTGGCAAAATGGCTTTTCCAAAATTTGCGGTTGCTCACTTCGGACGCGATCACGACGGTCTGTTTAGCAACTCAATTCCTGGAGCAGCTCTAGGGAGTGCAAATTACTGCAGACGAGGTGATGGTGTCATTCGATGTCACCTCTCTCATCACCTCGATTCCACAAGACCTGGCAATTGAAACGGTCAACGAACTGCTTGAGAGCAAGCAAAACGAGATGGACGAGACGGCGAAACAGAGACATCTCATCCCGCTCTTAAAATTCTGCCTGAAGACGTACTTAACTTTCGAAGGAATAAAGTACGAGCAGGTCAAGGGGATGCCAATGGGATCGCCACTCTAGGGCTTCATCGCAGATGCAATACTCCAAAAAGAAGAAACCCTGGTTTTCGCAAACCACAAACCAAAATTCTGGACGCGTTATGTGGACGATACCTGTGTCATAATCGAGTGGGAAATGGTCAAGGGATTTCATGACAGCCTGAATTCTGTTTTCCCTGACATCCAGTTTACAATGGAGGTGGAAGTCAACCACCATCAACTATTCGTAGACGTTCTCATCCATTGAAAACCCAGTGGGGACCTCAAAACGACGGTGTATAGGAAGGCCACCAGTACCCGCCAAATCCTGTGCTACCATAGCAAACACCCGTTATGCCACAAACGCAGTTGAGTTCGAACATTATACAAAAGGGCTGAAACACACCTCAGTGAGCCAGCCGAAAGAAAGGCAGAACTTCGATACCTCCAACGCCTCTCCGTGGCCAACGGGTATCCCCGCAACTTCATCGAACGTAGCAGACAGTGGAGGCAAAGCCGAAGGCCAGCGACCGAACAGCCAAAAATATGGCGAGCGTTGCCATACATTGACGGTATTTCGGAGGTGGTCTCCCGTCTCCTAAGACCGATGGGGATCGGCATCGCCCCGAGGTGAAACAAAAAATGTCATCTACCGGGTTCAATGCAATTTATGCGACGTCAACTACATTGGAGAGACCGGGAAACGTCTACAACCCCGAGTCGGAGAATACACGAGGGCGGTAAGAAGAATGGACCCATTGTCTTTGGGGGTGGACCATTGCGCAGACTCTGGACACACGTTCGCCTTCCAGAATGCCAAAATTCTAGGTCGGTGAAGTGACCGAGTGGCAAGGGAAACAATCGAGGCCTTGCACATGGGATCAACCTCCATAAATCGTTGTGTGATGCTTCCTACGGCCTACCAAGCCCTCCGGACGCAGCTAAATGATCGAAAGAGCCAAAGTGAGCATGGGCCTAACGTGCATCCGAACATGGGTGAGTTCATGACGGACACGCACGCAATCTCAACACAACCCAGACCCGACGAAGGAACAGTTATCGCCTCGGCCAGCTCAACCACTTATCCGGCAGGTGCGAATACACATGGAGGTGCGATCGCAACCAAGATTAACAGCCTGGGGTGGCAGCTTCGGTCGATGGGGTACTGAGGCCTACTGTCAACGTGCGAACGCCGGCCTCCGACCAGATTGAGAACAAGCCATCACCCGCCGTCCCCCCGTCCACCACAGACCCGGTGTACAGGCAAAGGATGATCGCCAAGGGTGAAACATCACCCTCCTCATCAAGCAGCATGATGACTGAGGATCTCCACCCCCAACCTGGCCCCTCCTCCACGCAAATTAAAAAACCTTAGTAATCCCGTTTACCCGAAATGTTACCACCTATAAATACTGTGAGGCACGGTACAATACTTACCTCCAACGATGAAATCTTGTTTGACTTTGAAACGTCAGGACAATAAAACCATGTTTCCTGTGATCGCCTCTTCTTCTCATTTATTTCCGGGAACGTGCATCCTCGCTTCTATTAGCAATATTTTCGGGCGTAAAGTGCTTGAGTCAGCACGACGTTGGGAAATATTTACCCTTCGTCTGTCTTCAACGTACTCGCAAATTCAATTCCTCCACAGATGCCTTGACAATCACGTGCTTCCAAAAAGCTTGTCCTAAAAGCCACTGTTGAACACAAGTCTAGCGAAACGGTGGGTGACACAACATAGTAGACGAATGATTCGGTTGCTCCTCCAAGACTGCCATCTTCGATTGTGCAAGTACAATGGGTTTTGAGCCATGTGGTTGCACTTTGCGCTGAACTAATCGGCGAATACGGAGTCAGGCTGCTGCAGCAGGTGATTGATAAACGGTCCAGAGAACTACGAGCAATGAGAGATACGGAGCTGGTGGATAAACTTCGAAATATAACCCATTCATCTCAAGAAGAGAACGAAGTTCTGGTGCGCAATATGTCATCGAAACAGTTGTCGCCTGCATGATTGAAAGTGCTGAGTCATGAAGCTTGCTTTAACATCGCAGATGCCGATCCGGTCAATCTCGTGGCCACTGTCGAGTCGATTCTCAAACAAACCGGGGAATCCGATGAAACAAAGCATCTTATTCGGCAGCAGATAAGCTCTTTGGTGATGGCGCACAAACCACGCGCAATCATTTCCAGAGCGGAATAGAGTGCTCTCAAGACACTGAGGGCTGACACCAGCGTCGTGATTCTGCCAGCCGACAAAGGACGCTACACAGTAGTCTTGAATAAGACAGACTACATCCAGCAGGCCAACGCCTTACTGGAGGACCGACAGGCGTACCTGCCATGTGACGATGAACCGATGAAGAAACTTGTAACGGAACTCACAAGACACTCGCCGACATGCAAAAGAACAAGGTCATTACTAAGTCGGTACGACTGGCCATTAAACCAATAGACGCGGCCGCAGCAAGGTTCTACGCACTACCAAAAGTAAACAAGGCTGGTATCCCCCTCCGGCCAATCGTGTCATTGCGCGGTGCACCAACCTTTCATCTGGCAAAATGACTTTTCCGAAATTTTCGGTCGCTCACCTCGGACGCGACCACGACGGTCTGTTTAGCAACTCTATTCCTGGAGCAGCTCCAGGGAGTGCAAATTACTTCAGACGAGGTGATGGTGTCATTCGATGTCACCTCTCTCTTCACCTCGATTCCACATGGCCTGGCAATTGAAATGGTCAACGAACTCCTCGAGAGCAAGTACAACGAGGCGGACGAGACGGTGAAACGGAGACATCTCATCCAGCTCTTAAAATTCTGCCTGAAGACATACTTAACTTTCGAAGGAACAACGTACGAGCAGGTCAAGGGGATACCAATGGGTTCGCCACTCTCGGGCTTCAACGCAGAGGCAGTACTCCAAAAAGTAGAAACCCTGGTTTTCGCAAAATACAAACCAAAATTCTGGACTCGGTATGTGGACGATACCTTTGTCATCCTCGAGTGGGAAATGGTCAAGGGATTTCACGACATCCTGAATTCCGTTTTTCCTGGCATCCAGTTTACAATGGAGGTGGAAGTCAACCACCATCAACTATTCGTAGACGTTCTCATCCATCGAAACTCCAGTGAGGACCTCAAAACGACGGTGTATAGGAAGGCCACCAGTACCCGCCAAATCCTGAGCTACCATAGCAAACACCCGTTATGCCACAAACGCAGTTGTGTTCGAACACTATACAAAAGGGCTGAAACACACTGCAGTGAGACAGCCGAAAGAAAGGCAGAACTTCGATACCTCCAACGCCTCTTTATGGCCAACGGGTATCCCCGCAACTTCATCGAACGTAGCAGACAGTGCAGGCAAAGCCGACAAAGACAAGGGAGACCGGAATGGCCATTTCTGGCTTATTAGCCGTCACCAGCCATTCATACCCAATCCCAAGTGTGGCACACCTGGGATTCGAACCCGCGACCTTTGGTATTTGAGTCGAACGCTCTGCCATTGGGTATGACTGGCTGATGACGGCTTAAAAACCAGAAATGGCCATTCCGGTCTCCCTTGTCTTTGTCGGTTCCGTCTTATCAACATATGCTACATGTCGCTATGTGACCGCCTGCGAGGGCTCTAGTCTGAGCTCCAGGTCACAACGGAACATACATGTTCCTTAAGCAGATCGGTGAGCCCCACACTATATATATATATATATATATATATATATATATATATATATACAGTTCGTCGATTTCAATTTGCGGTCGCGATTGTAGGACAATCCCATTGAATTCGAGTTTGAAAGTTTCTTCTTATTTATCCTTTTTTGTGCTCTGTCATAATTTAAATGAAATACCACTACCGAGTTCGGTTGATCTTCGTTTTCTCCTTGTTTTGCTCTCAGCGCAAATATAGCCAGAATGTGTTTTAACCTAAACAAGTGATAATGACATTCGCTTATATAACCAACGTCGGAATACAGGTCCATGATTTTTTTATTACCTGATGCTGCTTCCTATATAGCTTGGTTTCTTTTCGATGGGCAAGTCAATACCTGACAGTTTTGAGATCACCATTTACGAATTCAGAGTTAAATTCCGATCCTTCAAGATTACGTCCTCCAAACTTAGAGGTGAAAGCAACGCTTCCTCAGACCTAAACGCTCCTCAAAGTAGGAGAGTGCTGTATCGGGCTACATTCCCCTTTAGCTCAAAATTCAAACTTACCTTTGACTCAAAGGTGGCGCTATTTGCTCCGCTTGAATACATTCTCGGCCGAAATAGTTTCTTATTGCGCTGGCGAAAAAGGATGGATAAGATCTTTCTACTTGTCAAAAATCATGTGGAGTCAAAAACCCTTTTATATTTTGCTATGTGCGCTGGAGATTTAAACCTCAGCAAGATATAGAAGAAGGCATTGAAATCATCGTGCAGGTGAATGTAACCACTTGACCAATTGAACATGTATAGTTAACTGTAGCATTGCAGAAAACGAATGCAAGTCTTTAGAAGGCGAAACGTATGTACAGGGCAATTGTGCAAGTGGAATATTAATGGTTAGTATTTACTGAATGATCTACCTAGCTGTGCAGACGAGTGTATCACCGTTTTTCGGGACAGTAGTGTCATGCGATGTAGACTTTCTTAATGAAACTTTTACCAGCCTTCTCATGAGACAGGTAAAGCTACGACACCATGACCCAGACAAAGCTAAAGCACATAATGCAAATTTAACTTTCAGTCTATTTACCCTCAGACCAGAATTCTGCATTAAGTGTGTGCGATTACAGTGAAATTCGTTTTTACTAGGTTCAACCACCTCTTACCTTGTTAGGATCTTTCGAAGCTTTGAACTTGAATTCTGAATATTGAAATGCTATACTAATGGTTCGGTATCCTTACCTAGTTGGGTGACAAAAAGTTCAGTGATGATACGCATATAAAAAGTAAAGAAGTTAGTTCGGCAAATGCATGTTTTCGATTATCCATCTCCAGGCCTGTACAATAATAATTAAGGGTAGAGTAGGAAAAGTTTAAGCAGCCTTTGAAAAGTAAGTTTGGGAAGGAAGGGTTGATGGATTTGAGATGTGGGAGGTTATAGCTTACTTCTGCCAGAGGCTTGAGGAGAGGGAGGTAGAAGGAACCGTCTAACAATTAGCTACGTATCTGGTTCGTCGATGAAGCGTGACGTGGCAGGAGATGTGAACACATGAGTTGAGTTCATCTTTGGCCAGAGGAGTCTTGAGACCTGTATCAACGCTTTATGCGAGCACAAGGTTTGGTTGGCTAACCATATGTCTAATGCCTCTGACGTTGCAAGTGACCGGTGACGCATGAACTTGGAGTGTCTCGCAGACAGTTCATAGATGACTCGGAATGCCTGGTTGACATCTACCCGCTGGTCGCAGCCAACCAAGTGAAACAAAATTGCGCTAGACATGGACGTTTCTATGTTTTGCGATTATGCAGGACGATGTTCTCGTATCCGCGTGGATAGACCGCTGCACGGCAGGAGCAAGTAAAGGCGAAGATGCACATTAAAGAGGCCGGTAAGGGCAGCTTATCATTTCCTTTAGGGTGAAGAAATGAAGTACTTGAGCAAATTAATCTTTTCTTGGTTTAAACGCTGCCCCCGAGTGCAGGTATATAGTCGCTAGCGCAATTGTGCTTCACGTGGTTGGCAGCGACCGGCGGGTGAATGTCAACCAGGCATTCCGAGTCATCTATGAACTGCCTGCGAGACACTCCAAGTTCATGCGTCACCGGTCACTTGCAACGTCAGAGGCATTTGACATACGGTTGGCCAACCAAACCTTGTGCTCGCATAAAGCGTTGATACAGGTCTCAAGACTCCTCTGGCCAAAGATGAACTCAACTCATGTGTTCACATCTCCTGCCACGTCACGCTACACTGACGAAACAGAGACGTAGCTAATTGTTAGACAGTTTCTTCTACCTCCCTCTCCTTCAGCCTCTGGCAGAAGTAAGCTATAATCTCCCACATCTAAAATCCATCAACCCTTCCTTCCCAAACTTTCTTTTCAAAGGCTGTTTAAACTTTTCCTACTCTACCCTAACTTATATTATTTTACAGGCCTGAAGATGGATACTCGAAAACGTAGTGTTGAACTGGACTTTTTAAATTTTTTACAAAAAATAAGCACTATCTTGCCTTGTTGAAAATATTTTCTGGAGTGTCTTTTCTTATCCAATACCTTCTGAGCTTTTTATAATCACCTTTTTTCTTGTAGTTATGACAAGATCCCTTGTTTCGTTTCCCCTGCGCTGCTCTTTCATTTTCAAATGGGTTCTACGATACAATCTCCGTTTAACTCACTTAATACTTCTCCCGAGTTTGTGTCGTCCTCAACTTTAGTCCGCTCGCTAAAACCAGCCGCGATAGCAGTTTTTGATAAGCATGTGCGTTTTTGTAGTATATGAAAGCAAATCAGACTTTCTTTTACGCATTTGTGCCTGAATACTTTTTCCCACAGCCCAAAATTTTGCAGAACCATCTTGCTTTCTATAAGGTTAAAACAAAAAGCAAGGTCTGCATGGCCTCGTTCAAAACGGACACCCTTTTGCTAACGAGACCTTAGTGAGTGTCGCTCTCGCTGACTTCTTTTCCAATCGCTTGACGCCCACGGTAAGCCACTGTGACCTGAAGCAGCGGGCACCGTCGTCACCCGCCAGCGGCTGACCTTCGAACCCGCGATGATTCATAATTTTTCAGAAGAATCTCTGTAATGTGGCTTTTCGTCCTCCGTTTTATGTCTTTTCATTGTGCTAGTGATGTTGGGTATGACTTTCGCATTTGCATGGTCCCGCGTTTTCGAGAACACCAAATCAGCCCTGTTGCAAGTTTGTTAGTTTGCGCCGCTGTAAAAAAAATTATAACTCGAGGAACGTGCATAATGACTGGCACGTAATTAAAGTTTCCACAATAACAGGAGAGCTATCAAGGGTTGTACGTTAAAGAGACAAAACTCTCGGCTCTACGAAGCCTTTTTGATCTACCTGACAAGCGGCAGGTGCTTTGAACCACGGTTACATGAGTACTAAATAACTTTCAAAACCGTGCTGAAACGACAAAATTGTGTGGCTCAACGTGCATAGAACTGCGATCGCTGGCATGCAAGTTAGGCTCAGGAGTATATTTAGGGTTTAGGCTTGGGTTTGTGTTCCCTATAAGGCTTAGGCTTAGGGTACGCATGTGATCGTGTGGCCACCAATTACTATAAATACTGCGCACCTTGCGCCTCTATCGCCCTCATCTGCCACTGTCTCTGATGCTGGGTTCAAGCATAAATCCGAAACCCCAGGCCAATAAATTTCTGTTTCCAGCGGTTGCATATTCTCCTCCTGGAATTTCTAAATAGGTTTTTGTCGAGGTCTATTGGTGGCTCGAGATAAGCAAGTGCTGGTTGTACCAGTACACCGCGTTTACTAGTATACAGCCATGGCCAAATTAAGCGCGAACAAATCGAGGTGTAAATCCCTCCCCCTCCACGAGTAAGCTACACGGCCACTGGGATTGCCTGTGGTTTATTTTAGGTGGCGGTTGCATAAAAATTATACAAATGAACTGCTTAATTCTGAAAAAGGTTTTCACATTTTTGAATATTCGGTTAGCCAAGCCCAGTCTACTTTCCCGTTACAGAATATTCACATATATATTTATGCTAAAGGGAATCAAACAAAACGAGTTTGAAGCAATCACAATTTACAGGTAATGTATGAAATCAGTTAGGATCCATCCTCATTTAAAATAGCACGCATAGGTTATTCCGTCTAAGAATAAATATTAGACGGTTACCATCGGGTCACAGAGAGTTCAAAACATTCTGCTACCGTTTGTGTTTGCTCCTTACGGAGCCTAGTATTGCGTGCTCGGATATTGCCTCCCTCTGCGCCATTGGACCCCGCTTTGTCCGAGCCAATACTCGGTTTAGGCCGTAGCTCACGGCCTCTTGTTGAAGGCAAGCTGTACTTAAATTGCTGAATTCAAAACCCTAAATCTCCATCCATCGCTCAGCTACACAAATCCGGGATTACGGGATTACTCTGATGGCGAGTCAACTTTGATCAACTACTTACAGTATTCACCATGCTTTCGTGTTAATTTACAGGAAACATTTTTATAAACACTGTACTTAGCATATCGGCGGCCAGGGACGCGTTTATGTATTGCTACTACTGTTTACTTAATCAATACTCACTTTCAGAGCAGCTAGCTTCCACTCAAAGTCGGTCCATTTGCCGTTACTTGAAGACTTACTCTGTGGCCAATAGCTTAGCTAACAGGCAAGTCCCGTATTTCAAGTGTTTCTTGCGGGCGTTATTACATTCTGCTCTTTTATTATAGATTGCTATTAATTTAAGCTTTATACATATTCCCTTGTGAAAGTGAGGCTTCAGGTCAATTGATGGGATGTTCACTAAACTCTGAAAACTGACGTATTTAAAAATTCCTAGTCCTACGTCAGCTCTCCTTCTCGTAAATATGGGGTCATAATCATTAAGTTCTTGCTATAACTTGGCAAATGTGCAATCACTTACGCACCTGCACATATGAACCCACTATTGCCAATGCACTGTAGGTTCCAATTGGATAACTGACGTGCTTGCCTGTTCAATTGCTCTAATCAAAAGCCATGTACACCAATTTTTTATGAATGAAAATTGCAGAATACAGCAATTCATGTAAACATTTGGTCAGTTTCAGTTAAGTTATAGTAGATTGATGGCAATGGGAAAAGAACTGACTGGGCGACGGCTTTAAAACAGTGTAACGAACGGGAGGACCACACAAGAAGGCTCTGAAGTGAACTTTGAAACGCGCGGTAGATCGGCACTAAAACTCTTCAAAATTGGGATTTAGTGCCTGCTGGCTAATTTACGGCTTTATTATAGAGTGGACTAATCCGTTTGGATGAGAATGCAACGCCCTTCCTGTCTTGCAGGCCAAAATCACACTGCTCGAGGTTATGCAAGTAGACACTCCAAGATTTAAGTGAAACGCATTCAGGTTGTTAAAATTATCTCAAGAAAACAGCCAGGGTGATCTTCCGTATGAAAACCTAAAGTTTTCCCTACAGGTTTCGCTACTTGCATAAGCTCGCAAAAGGGTGCATATATTCTAATTTTAAGGCTGGATAAATTTAAATTTCAACATTTAATCTATGTTAATACCGTGAGATGCATTCCCAAGAAAATTTACCCAGTAGTCCGATTAAAGCTTATTTCGTCGTCGGGTTTAATTAAAATCGTCAGTTTCTCAAAAAAAGAACTGCGAAACAATCACCAATCCGGAGAAAAAAAGAAATCAAAAAATCGAAAGTCAGGGAACGCTGCTCTAAGGGCTTTTTAATCTAGAGGTATGCTCTCCAAAAGAAAATTTCGTGGTTGCCACTGGCGTTTAGAAAATACTTTTGCGTGCGGTTTGAAACTTTTTAAATAAAAAAACAAGTAACTTCAAGACATTTTTGTGGGCCTCACTTTTGGCCTTTTAATTGCACTACATAGGTTTTCTTAAAGCCAAGGAATAATTTTAGCAAGAAGCATCTATTCATGTCAACGTTTTACTCATTACATTGAACAACAGTAACTTACATTACGATTATTCGATAGGCAAACAGGAGTAATCCATATGACCACAGAAAAATCTGATTCATCCACAAAATATAAAAGTTAAGGGATGGATGTACAACTGATTTTCTCTGGTTACCTCAGTTACGGCAAGTTTTAATTTGGACAGTTTATGTGAGATTAACACTACGAAATTTTGTAACGATTACTTATATGTCCGTCTAATTTGGCCATGGCAATGAGAAATCCCAGCCGAAATAAGAAACATGGCCCTGCGCATAATTCCCGGCTTACTCCTGTGTTCTTACCCTAACACCACCGTTAACCTAAATCGAAAACCTGCTATTAACCCTAATGCCACAGTTAACACTAGTGTAATCATTAATCCTCAACATCACTGAAACCCAACCTTATACATATCCCTAAACTTAGCCCTTAGCCTCCGCTTAGACCTAACACCAATTTTCCTGGAATGTAATGCAAAGTTTTCTCTATTGCTAGTGGTTCCTGTTCTCATGTACCTTTTCGTGGACCATCTAAGAAATCCTTACCATAAACTTGCCTATACCATGCCCACAGGCTCGCTTTGCTAAGAGTACCTTTCACCTTCCACGTGTAAGTTATAAAAAGTTACCTTTTGGCTCTATTTTTTATGAAATCTTAGCAATTACGTGGAATTGATATTTATGTTTACTTTATATTTACATAGAATTTCATGAAAAAGTAAAGCGCTCTCTTGTTCAAGATCTACCTGAACTCAATTGCATGATATTCAGATATTAAACAAAGGCGTTTGCCTATCTTACAAATGAACTGAATATAAAGATTGAACCAATCGTTTCTTTCAGGAAGTTGAGCCAACAGCATGGAAGTAATCATACGGAAAGTTTAAATGTTGTTTTAATAAAAATTTTGCGTCTCCGTGAAATCCAGCCGTTCGTTGATGGAGAAACACAGCCCAACTGCACTAAAAACTACAATATTACGCAAAAATAATAAATCATAAAAATTTCTTAAAACGTTTGAAATTAACCCAAGATGTTTCCGAATGCACTTCTTTAAACTAGTGGCTTGGTTCTGCTTTCGGAAATTATCGCAGGTTTTCCCTTATTGCATTCGACGGCCTAAATTTAAATTAAAGATAGCCATGTTTGAACGTCGAAAAATAAAAAAATTTCTCATGAGAATACTAATTATTTTCAATATAAAACGAAGACAAGTTGTTTGTAAATATTTTCAAGCCGATTACTGATTATTTAGATGGTAACTAATATGGCATGTATTTTTATGCGTTCGTATTTGAATAGTTCGAATAATGTTCATTGGCTGTCAGGTTAAATTAGTTCTTGTTTAGCAAGCAGAACTCTTTATCTACTGAACATCAGCCATTAGCTACCAAATAGAAAGAACTAGGTAAGGAAGTACTCCCTAATAGGTGACAGGCTAATGACTCAGTTGGATTTTCAAGTGATTTGGACGTTAGCTTATAAATGCATCTACAGAAACCATTAAAACCTACAAAATCACTAAGAAATCATCAACTATTAGGCTTTTGTCTTCAGCTCGTAATGGAAATCGACATAAGCGATTTTATCACTAATACCATGTCAAGTTTTTTATTAAATATAGCAGGGTCGGTAAATATTGGACAGGGGAAGCCAATGGACTGCGCATTCACAAACAAAATCTTTGAGCATTAATGTAGTTCTCAATTGTATGGGAGGAAATTTAGAAAGACAGGCTTTTCATATTAAAGACATAGTTATTAGATCCTTACTCACTTTATGAAAAGTGTAGCTGTTGGTTGATATTTTCACAGGAGACTTAAGATCAACACGAAGGCAATCGTGTTCGCGAAGTGTAGAATTTGGGACTTACTTAAAAATTTCACCATCGTATTTTAAATAGCAAAAATTTACCGAATACCCTTCATGAGAGGTTATTTTTATGCTCCATTAATGTTCCCTAATTTATTTTATACGCACCTCTTGTTTAAAAGTGTGACGGCTTCTGGTTACTGTATAAACTGAATGAGGGAAGGTTGAAACATCTGCTTTCATAAAATCCGTCTGCTTACCCATTTTGCCACAGTTGCAATGCTCGTTTCAAGCTTACTTTTGTCTATCGGTATCTTGGAAGCATTTTCGGCCCAATAATCATCAAACGGAAAATTAGAGGCATAAGGTGAAATGAGACAAATCATTCAGAACCGTAAAACTCAACCTAACAGTTCGGTTGCTTAAGCAGGCATTTTACATATTAGCTGGATAAGTATCTACTTGCGGCCTCAGTGGAGTGAACAGATAAGGGCATGCTTCATTGGGATAAGAAAGAGTGAAAGAAAAAACCAAAAATTCTTGCCCTATAGGTATTCATTGGCTTTTGAATAATTAAGGATCTTCTTTCATTGAAAAAAATGCTGTATATAACTTTTCTTAGATGGTCCTAACGTGGACATGCGTGCATGTACCAGCTCTTAATTACTCGATTATTTCAGCATTCAAAACATGGAAATCCGTTTAATACACCTGAGCATCTGACAAAGTAATAGTTCCCCTGCACAGTGAATTTGTTCTTTTGTTCTTTAGGATTTTCTTATCGAACAAAAACTTGAGCAGGAAGCCTTGCTTCCGTTTTCAGGAAAATGTTTGCTTTGCTCAGAGTAGACGACATGCAATTCTGCGAATGGAGCCAAATGTCCGCAATCCAGGTGTGCGTATAAGTAAAGAAGAAGAAGAAGAAGAAGAAGAACAAGAAGAAGAAGAACAAGAAGAAGAAGAAGAAGGTTGTACGTTCACCGGAATCATGGCTTTATTCGTCTGAGCTTTCGAACACTTACTGGAATCCATCGTCAGAGATA
Source organism: Schistocephalus solidus (assembly GCA_017591395.1). Classification (NCBI taxonomy): domain Eukaryota; kingdom Metazoa; phylum Platyhelminthes; class Cestoda; order Diphyllobothriidea; family Diphyllobothriidae; genus Schistocephalus; species Schistocephalus solidus. Next base: position 135,286 of record WEDG01000511.1, read on the forward strand.
AAACAACATAAGCTACTAACAATTATAGGGGGGGGAGGGGCAGCGGCCAATCAAACACCAGGGGCGCCATGCTGGAGGTAACTACGCTGGGCCCTCTATGCCAGCACCAGATCGATAAATCGATTTACCGAGTTCTCATCGGAGGCCCATGCTACAATCAATTATTGGTTTGACTTGCATCTGGCGTGGGCGGTTATCTTCGTGGCTGTGACGTTAAACTCGTGTCCCATTTCGTAGGTGTGGGCAGCCACTTGCGATAAACCATTACCCCGTCTCACCGCAAACTTATGCGCGATCGAAGCATACGTCCAGTCTGTCCTGTGTAGTTACACGAACAGTTTTGACACGGGATGCGATACACTACCCCGACTGCTCATTAGGGTTGTATTTGTCCTTGATTCTCATTACCTTAATGCACATGGTAGCTTTGGGTCAGTGTGGAATTCCGACACCAAGTCCTGCAACAATGCGCTCGGTCGCTTCTGACACGTCCTTGATGTATGGCATTGCATGCCGTACAGTATCAGTATCAGTATATTTAAGGGAGATGTAGGTGAGTCACCTTTGGGATTGGTTCTGGTTGGGTTCTCCGGGGGCGAACACGTATACATCGGCTTATGAACGCCTTCAGATAGCCGTTCCGCATAAACTGGTCGCGGAGGTAACGGGTCTCACGTGCGTTTTCCGCCGGGTTGCTGAAATGAGTCTGGATGCGTTTGAACAGTGTTCTCTCACAGCTTCATTTGTGAGCCACCGGATGGTTGCTATGAAAATTGAGAAGCTACGTGGTGTTTGTCGCTTTCCTGTAGACAGCCGTTTCTATTTCACCATTGGGACGTCGCCTGACGAGCACATCAAGGAGGGGGAGCTGCTACTCTTTTTCTTCTTCCCTCGTGAATTGTATATCTGCGAAGATTGAGTTAAGGTGATCATGGAAATGCTGCAGCATGTTCCTCTTCACAATAACAAATGTTTCGTCTACGTACCAGCGCCAAAAGATACGCAGCTGTTGGATGAAAGCGATCTTCTCCAGCATTTGTAGGACCAATTCTGCCACTAAACCGGAGATTGGCGAGCCAATTGGAGTTCCCTCGATCTGCCCATAGGTTTCTCCGGCAAAGGTGAGGAAGGTCTTTTGACAAAATTCAAATAGCTTCATAAGGTGTTCAATTTTGAAAGAACTCTGTGTTTCGTCGTATGACTCCTCAAGTTTCCTGCGCAAGACTTCTTGTGCTAAACTCTGCGGGATGGATGTGAATAAGGACGTGACGTAAAAAGAGACCATCACTTCATCCGATTGAATCCTCCAACCTCGCAGGTCTGCTAGGAATTGGAAGGCTGATCGGAGTGAAACAGGCGGATGGAGGAGGAATTTCAGGTGGAGAAATTTCAGCTTCGAGTACAATCATTCTCATGAAAAACAGAAACGTTTATTCACAGGTTGCCGAAAATTACATCTGAAGAAAACTTATTTTTCTGAAACTTACATTCGGTTCAGAATAAAGTCCTACCTCGCTGTTGGATTCTGGATACATTTAAATAATGTTCAGTCGTATGTTTTGAACCTGCCTAAATTTTATGCCAAATCAGAAGTTTTAAAAACGGCTTTGAAACTGAGTGGTATGAGGTTAAACGTAGCTTTCCATGAATGAGCAAGCTGTGGTTATTATTGAAATGTGACCATTCGATCTAAACACTTTCTTTTTTCCCACAACTTTTCTAACCTGTTCGAATTAAGAAATAAACTTGACATCGTTCTTCATATGCGAATGAAGTAAGAAAATCTACTACACTTAATGCTACCTTTTGTTTTAGGCGCTGTTAAGGACAGCAAAAATCTAGTTACTGAGAAGCAAAGATGCATCAAAATTTCTGGGGCGATTTCGAGCAGTTAGTTCGCAGTTTTGGCCTGTTCAGCAGATGTTTGTGCCTATTAAAATCCCCAATAAAACTGGAGATGCTGTTTTAAGTAATCCTTGCAGATTTAAACATGGGCAGCTAAACCAAGTCATACGTACAGTAGGCTGGCATCACTAAAAACTTAGACCGTCTGTTCACCTCTAAAGTAAACGAAAACTCAACGGACTTTTCTGAATAGCACATAGTTTGGAACAAAGTTCTCTGTTTTGACGCTTATTCGACTTAAAGTTCCTTTTTATATTTCAGTTGAGGATAATTTTGCGAAACTTAATGAAGACTTATATATAAACTGAGTATTTGTTATTTTGAAAAAAAAAACATGATTTGTGTTATCAGAGTATCAACTACACGGGTTGAGTACGGCCGGTTAGAAGCAGCAGATTCGCGCAAGGCTACTTTTTATACCGCGGAAGAGGCAAGCAATCTATTTGTATGATATTTCAGAGGAACATGAACTTTTGCATAAAAGAACCTATTCTAAAAGTATACCACAAGGCACGCAAATTTGCATATAAAATTTGTGGCCGATATGGTACATGCACACTTTCGAACGTACTCTACTGTTAGGTACTTTCAAGGTCACCGCGGAAAGCGCGAAGGCCGCACGCAGTTAGCACACTTTTGATGGACGTAAACTAAGTAAAACGCTATTTTTTGGTTTTTCTCGTTAAATGACCTCGCTCAGATAGTAGAATTTTATAAAAAAAACTTGCAAATTCAAATTTTTTCTTGGATCGTGCACAATAATTCGCGATTCTGTACCAGTACACCAAGTAAAACACAAATAGTTTGCATACCATAAATTGGACGCAGTATGAACAAAGAAGTCAGGACTTCAAATGAACAAGCATGTAGACGTTCGAAAGTTATTAGGGACTAAAAGAAATCTAAGCAGAGAGTTAAAGCAAGGAGGGGACGATTGCCTCAGCACCATTTTGGTTCCGATCGATAGTTTTCCTTGGACTTAACTATGTGTTCCCAAGAGATTAAATATGTCTTTGTAAGTATTACAATTATCAATAGCGGCCAACTAAAATTAAGACGTGCATTTTAATTCTTTTCTGGTAATATTCGATAAGCGCATAAAGGGAATACTTAAAAACTTCCATTCAGCAGGTTTACAGTTGATTTACAAAAGGATTTCCCGGGTACTCCCGGGGTGTCCATATGGGACTGCTGACTTAAATAGCACCAAAAGCAATAAAATAATCAATTTCTAAAAAAAAATAAAATTAAGGAAATTAATTACCCCGCTGATCGACATTTCCCCGCATAAGTTTAACTAAGTGACATCAACAGATAAGGTGCCTGCAGAAGAGAACATTTTTAGTTCGATTTAACTTCACCCTTTAATCAAGGACCTTCATAGGCAGTCGCGTAATGTTTGGTAATGGAAGCGAGAGGACATGGACGTTGGTATTTTAATCAATGCTTCTAATCCCAGGCAATGGACTATGGAGCCCGTGGCTTAATGGCACGGCGTTTGGTTTAATGCTCAGGGATAGGAGAAGTTCAATTACCTACCCCAGCTTAGCCTATTGTCGGAATACAATATGGCCGGTTGCCAACAGATAGTAAGCCAGAAATAGCAATTGCAGTTTTCCTTTTCTTCATTAGTGCAGGACAGCTACCCTAATGCAGTAAAAGCACCCCCACTAACAGGGAGTGAGCACAAGAAACTGCATGCTTTTGTCCTAAAACAGCCTGGCAGATGAGTCGTTAGGAAATTAATATCCGATCAGGCCCCACTGACCACAAAAACCTCCATCGGCATGCCCTCGATAAACATGTTGTCGGTGCGTCGGACAGCCGATTTCCCGCCATAGCTTGTAGAGGAGAATTGAAGGACAACGTCAAGTTTTGTGCCTCAGTCTACCCCTCAGAGGTGTCCCGTGGAATTTAGCCATATCGGTCCGCTGGACTAAGGCAGTGATGAAGTTTAGGCTCCTCATTATAAATTCTGAAATGAGTCTGCTACCAGGGGGTGGAGTAATCCATGCTGAGGTTATGCACAGATTCGGAACCCTGGCCTTCAACTGCCTCGTCACTATTCAGTCAAGTCTTATTTTTTACTTCTAACATGTTGTTTTTGTGCAATGTAAATCACGTTAGGTCCTTTTCTATAACTATTCACACTAGGCCGGGTCCCTAATCAAGGTGCGCTGATTTGAGCACTCTGTGAGCACGCGCTCAAGCAGATGCCTGAATACTCTGAATAAGCGATAATTAAGTGGCCGTCGAGCATGCTTTTAATCGTCCACGCAATTTTGGATACGCGATCTAACTTTAACTATCCACCGTTGGGCAGTTTTAAGGTTTTTTAAACCATATTTCGTCGCCTATGTACAGATGCTTGAGGTTTTTTAAACTTCAATCTTTAATTGCAACTATCTGGCAATACGCCTCTCCACATTAAATTGATTGTTCAGGCTTGGCTGCAGTTTTAGGCTCCGTTACTACTTCATCGAGCAGTCCATGTCATGCCACCGCCGTCTAGTCAAACTTCAGTGAGAGGAACGGCTAAGGGGGTGAAGGGGTGAGGGCCACCGACACTCAGCCAACAGAGGAAAATTAAGGCTAAGAGCCACTGCCAAGCTCGTGCCAGACCTCTTGCGAGAAAACTCATGATGACGGCTAAGTGACTGACAGTAGAGGAATGCCCATTTCTCTAATTTGTCTGGCTTGGTCGCCTTAGCTCGGAGAATGAGAGAAGGGGAGATAGTGACAGGCGTAAGTTCAGGTGTTTAGCACTTCGACTCCCTCACGCAGCAGAACATTTTCGGCTGTGTGATTTCCCTCTATTTCGGAGTTGACCTTACGAACGGTTAAACATTCAATTTGACTACCGTACGTCCCATTTACCATCCTCTCCTATGAACAAGTCAAGTATGTTCAGCAACTAGGATAAACGCTTGGAGATGAGGTGTAAACTATTGCAGACAGAATAATCTTTAATGATCACTAGGGTGTCGAGAAGATGGAACGGAAATCTTTCGAACCTCCTTTGAAAGTATGTCAAAGGTTACCGAGCAATCAAGGATCGCAATCGGATTTAAAGTGGTGCTCTGTGGTCCCAGCAGAGTTTACGAAAACTGATGATAATAATCGGGAAAGCTATCCTAAGGGCTAATGTCAAATAATAATAATAGCGTTGAAACTAATTGTATACTTATTTAATCCGTTTTTTGACTTAGGATAGTGCTGAGAATTCGTTTCCGTGACAACACGTCGCCCCACCAAGTCCGGTATTCACTTTCATTTACCTTAGAAGTATTCATAGTTATTTACATTCGTGATTCCAACAACATTACATTCCTAGTAAATCAGATGTCATTTAGGATGTTTTACTTTTCTCGAACTGTTTCCTGTATGAAACTCAAGTTTCACGCAAAAAGCATTTTAAGATTTTCGTTGAGTGATAGGCGGAATCCATGATTTAGGAAACGGGGAAAAGGAGTGGTGGATAAGGTTTAATACCGAAGAAATTAAGTGGCCTGCGTGGTCGAAAATCGACACCTGGCCCAATCTAAAACAAGCATAAGCAGCATGATTTACTGCTTCTAACGCATTTCGCGACGATTTATCTACCACAACCCATCTTTGCACAAGATAGACAATGAACAGAAGCAGACAGTAGTTTGAATTTACACAGATTGTTAACGCATTATAGCAAGGGACAGGGTTCATGGTAAAGCATGATCAGATGAAAGACGTTAACTTTAAACATAATATAGGCAAGATAAGGTGGGGAAATGTTAACACAAATTCCAGTCGTGAGATAATATAGGTGTGAAGACACCCAGGGCAATTGGAGATTGATCACGTGGTCTAGATGTTTACATAAGTCCGGTTTCTCCCGCCGTATAAAGGCTGCTTCCAACTAGCGCACCTCACCCATCACCTTATCTTGCCTATATGATGTTGTAAGGCAGAGCTCAGCAAACTCCGGCCTTTAGGACAGAAACGGCCTAGCTAGTATTCCAGTCCGGCCTAACGCCCCCCTAGTTAATTATTGTTGGATCCAGTCTAATTGAATTGTCGCAGTTTCGTTCCCCTTCATTACTGCTGGTGGCAGCTCAAGCTGTGGCTCGTGTTTATTTTTAAAACTGATTTAAGACCCTTGTATGAAACAGAAGTGCCTGACCGGGAGGAATGATAAATGTAGTGTTGTAAAAAGTTCACTCACTGGTTTCGTTTTCATTCGTAAGAGTTCAAAATTGTCAGCACTCCTTTTGACTTTCCCTATGACGACGCCCTCCGCATCCGACAACTGACCGGCTCGGACAGGGGTCTGATTGTGGGGGTGGGGGAGAGAGTGAGGTCGAGAGCTCAGCGTATTTTCCTCACTATAAACAATCTGACGCGCTTGAACCTATCACGGTGCGCTAAAAGCCGTGGCTTGGAAGGTTGCCAACTGACGGGATAACTCGGACCGCGTGGTCAGCCCAATGTGTGTTTTGTGTGGAGTGGCTGACTGGCGGACTGAGAGTCAGGCTGCAATGGCTCCTTAATGTGGCCTTTATGGCACTCCCACTCCGTGGGATCCGAGCCAGGTGTGGTGGCACGCCCAGGGGCGGCTCCGGCCACGCCAGCCACCTGCACCCTCTCCCATCTCCGGTCTTCTTGACTGTCTTGACACCGGGCTCAGGTGGGGGAGGAGGAGAGAGTGCGGTAGCTGCAGCGCAAGGCTACTATCACTTAAAACTAATTCACGCGCAAGTCACCGTCCATTCACCACCTGGTGTGGAGCATACGGTGGACGGTAGAACTGCCATGACGACGCCCCCTCTGATGTGCAATTGGAGTTTATTGAGCTGCAGGCTACGGACGTTCTCTTGTCCAAGTTTACTTCTTGCACTACTCTCATCGACTTCACCGTCAGCTGTCACATGCTCAGTTTCCAATGTCGTTAGCCCGTGCCAAGCGTGTGATCGCAATGTTTGGCAGCACTTATTAGTGCGAGCAGCTGTTCTACAAAATGAAGTTTTGCAAGAGCAAACTGCGCTCTCAGCTCACTGACAATTGCCTTAATGATATTATGTTGCAAAACTCCTCATCATTAGAACCTGATATTGTATCTGTCTCTAAGAGCATGCAACATGATGTTTCCCATTGATCGTACTGTATTTTTGAATAATAAACGTTTCCTTGGACACCTTGTTTCTTCTGGCCTAGTGCGCCTTCTTGACCTCCTGAAATGGCCTAGTAGTCCGAAAAGTTTGCCGACCCCTGTTGTAAGGTAACGTCTTACATCTGCAATTTCTTTCCAATGTACCCTGATCCTTGCTGTTATGCATTAATAGTCTGTGCAAATTCAAAGTGCTGTCTGCTTCTATTAGTAGACTAGGTAAGACAAAGGCGGGTTGCATTTAATAAGCCATTGGAACCAATAAACCCTCCTACTTACGCCTGTTTTAAATTCATACCCGGGGAAAATTCTACAAACCGTCCAAATGTAAAATAATCCTCAAGTGGAGTCCAGTTAGTCTGTTAAAACAAACTCCTGACGTCAATAAATGCTGCGTATTTCTTCACATTTGCCTTATTCAAACTCAGTTATCTTCAGCCAAGCAGTAGAAAATACCTAGTATTTCCAGTTCATTGGACTTCTAAAAAATATCGTCCATGCAGGGTGACTATAGGTTTTTCTAAGTCGTGATATATTTTGTTCTTGTTTGCAAACTGTCAAAGGACTAGTATTTTTACTGAAAGAGACTTTGACGGCGAGTGCTGACAAGGAATATTGATGAGGACCACATCATGGAGGCAGTCGACAGTTAAACCACTTCCGAAGACAAAACACACATTCGTATTTGCGTATAGGTCAGTCAGAATTCTAAACTGTTTCTAATTTATGTATCACCACGCTAAGTTTTAGCTACCAAAACAAATGAACGCAAGCGAAAGGTATTTGAAAGGTTTGAGACTTACAACTACCAGTCTAGTTTGGGAGCATCCTTTGAAGAAGGACCGTCAATTTAAGACTCAAAATTCGATCCTCTGCCTGAAAGGTATAAAAAATGCCTCTGTGACCCATTTTCGGCCTGCTTCAACATAGTTCATGCATGTTTTTTCCCTCTTTTAGATTTCGTGCATCAATTTTGCTCGTCCTCCAAAACGTTCCTGAGAAAGAACTGGCACTTTCAACTTTTCCGAATTTAAAAGGTGCGCAGACAAGCGTTCAACAGACCTGGTGCATTGGCGGTCCCCTAAATTGCTTGAATCCATATATAAATTTGAATGTATGAAGAAAAGTTGAAATGCTATGTATATTAGGCATCCCACATCGCACTATGTGGATTGGCCTCCATATACCTGCTTCCTTTTAGCTGAACTGGTTTGTGCACTTACGAAAATACCCATTACTAGGTTACTTAATCGAAAAATTTGGAAGAGTCTTATACTAGCTCACCATCAAATGAAAATTAAAAACCCACAAAATTCAAATTTTGCCCACGTTATTACATTTTCTTGTGCTTCAAACTTGATTTCCGCTAATACTCTGAGTTAAAGTGGATGTACAAATAAAAAAAATTTCCGTCGTGGATATGCATAAAATTTCATGGAAAGTACGTTCTAAATTTTCTGACCGAATCCAAGGACTTGTTCACTTACTTCGGAAATTAATGTGTGAACTTGAAGTTTATTCTTTTGCAAAAACTTCCTCAGATTTGACTTAGAGGTTGACATGAATGTTTGAATAGTATGTTGGGAAAAAAACCGAAAACGATAACATTAAAAACTGGAGTTTATGACAGAAATCACATAGAGGAATGTGGGGATTCGCTGAGGAGCCGAACACGTCGCCCTTGCATCTTGTAGCGGTGCGAATTTCACGAGCAATATGTGGGTTTATGGCTAGTAACATGTGAATATGGTCAATCAATCAGTATTGCAGTTAAAACTCTGTCTTTTGAATTATCGCCGTGTACTCCATCGTCAACCTTTGGGCGGTTTCCGAGAACCAGTGGGAACTAAAATTTTCCAAAATCCCCTTTCGGTTAAAAATATAAATTCCATAAAACTATGTAGCCAAAGTAAATGCTGTTGAATTTGTAAGGCTGGCACTGAAGACAACGACAGTTAAATCATTAGATTCCTCTGACCGATCCGTTGCTCTTCTTGCCTTCCTTCACATTGTAATACTGCTCACCTATAATCTCCCACTCGATTTGGTTCGCTTTCGAAAAATGAATTTTCCTTATAAATGCCCTCCTATTGTCAGTTTACCCTTTACGGACAATGCAAGTATGGACAACGGAAGCTTACATGACGACAAAAATAGTAAAATAGGTTTCCACCCCTATAACTGGTATTTCATTATTCCTTCCGCGTTCTTTAAAGGATCATCATTTAGATGCGATCTTCATAAAAGTTAAGGCAAGACAGCACACATACTGGCAAGTAATTCAGTTAGCAAGCATGTTACCTGATTATTTTAGATTCTCGCAAATGAAACTGCAATATAGTCCTCCCCTTCACTTCACTTCTTACGTATGTGCATGTCTATTTACTTCAACAAAGATATGGTACTTGTCGCCAAATTTGAATAAACTGACAATTTTTCTTTGGGAAGGAGTCTTATATAGTTATCTTGCGGATAAGATTAAGATGTATGCTCATGAAGTAACAACTTGTCTACCGTGGGCATGCACAATGGTGATATATAGATATCTGTTTTATTAGGTCAATGACACATTAGGCTTCATCAGTGTTCCAAGACCGTTCTCTGTCGATCCAAAGTGCCAGTTTTAAGAGGGCCAGAGAGCGATGTTGCCACCCGTGGTTAGCTTATTACATCAGTGAAACAAATGGAATCCTCTCAAAAAGATTTATAGAGCAAGCATAAAAAGAGCATTCTTGGAAAAACTAAAGCTTATCGCTTACTCTCGCCAGTGAATTAGAAATTTTGCATCAGATCTCTAGCAGTTTGGACACAAATCTGGTGTTTTAACTGAACTATGTACAAAAACGATACTTCGATGTTAAATCTTTGTAAATTTTGATTGTGTGCCTCGAATACAACAAGCGAATTACATGGAAAACTCCTAAATACTTGAATTTCCCATTTCTTTATGGCTGTCCTTTATCTCAGTTGTGTCTATTTAAAGTTCCAGAGGGTAATCTTCAGTTGGTGGCGTGTAGTGTTCGGATGAGTGATGCTTGTGTCGAAATTAACCGTTACTGTTTTGTCTTCACATCCTAGCAGAAAGTGACAGGATAATACGAGCCAAAACATCCATCTTCAGGCATACAACCCGCATATTTGTTACGAAGATAATCAGCCCAGAAGGTAATGCATTCGATGTAAAAATGTGCTATTTTTTGACGTTTTGGCTCAACTATCTCACCCACCATCAGATATAAGTACGCATAAGTGCTATGGACGCCCAATGGGTGCACTATTTATTTTGATACACTTGTCATGTCACCACGTCCATATCCTAATTAACAGTCCCCGCTTTCGTCGCCAATGGTCGTGCAGGTTGCAATTATGGCTTGCTCGCACGCCTTAGAGGGGTTAATTGCTGAAATTTCATCGCCCGTGTTGTTTATCGCTGGGATAATTATCCGGCCACATGTGTGCTGGTACAGTGACTGAAAGTGATGCTTGCATGCACGCTCATCGCTGGACCGATTACGCTGCCGAGACAAAGTCGCGACAATGAATGTGTGCAATGCGGTGAAACCACATTCAACACTGCTGATGTCACACCTGGCAACACGATTGCACCAATCAAGGCAAATGTAATTTAGGCGGAACGACAGACGACGGACGAGATGGGAAACAGTATCCGACACCTAATGTCGTTCATGGACCGCGCAAAGTACTTCCCCGGGACGAAAGAGATACACTAAAAGAGCTCAAGGCCAACAAAGACCTCTTAATGCCCACTGTTAAAGGGCGATCCACTCTTGTAATGGATGGTACAAAATACCTTCAGAAAGTCAATAGCATGTTGGAGGATCGTTAGCTCTATATCCCGCGGCAAACCAACCCCGTAAAAATTCTGACAGGCAAAATCAACGCAAAACTGATGGCAAAGGAGAAATAGGATGCAACGTCACCGATCGAACGACGCAAGGTAAGAGCTAGAGAAACTGCCTTCGCTCGTATCTATGGTTTTCCCAGGGTGCCCGAAGAGGGTGCTCCTCTCCGGCCCATCATAATACCTAAAGGCACTCTGAATTGGGGAGTGACATAGTGGCAGTTTCGGCAGCAAACACCTGACCGCTGCTTCAGATACCGACAGTTCGACCGTCGTAGTCCAACGATGTCAACCGTATGCTCCACAGAAGGGTTGTGCAGGGACGGTGACTTGTGCGTGGATTAGTTTTAAGTAATAGAAGAGTTGCCATGCAGCTACCGCATTCTTCCCTCTTCCCGCCACCTGAGTCCGGTGTCACAACAGAGTCAAGAAAACCGGAAGCGGGATAATACGCAAGTGGATGGCGCGGCCGGAGCCGCCCCTGGGCATACTACCACACCTGGCTCGGATCCCACGGAGTGGGAGTGTCATAGAGGCCACACGAAAAGGAGCCATTGCAGCCTGACTCTCAGTCAGCACTCCACACAAAACACACAGTGCACTGACCACACGGTCCGAGTTATCCCGTCAGTTGGCAACCATCCAAGCCACAGCTTTTATAGCACCGTGATAGTTTCAAGCGCGTCAGATTGTTTATAGTGAGGAAAATGCGCTGAACCGTCGACCGAACTCTCTCCCCCGTCCTTAAAATCCGACCACCGTTCGAGCCGGTCAGGTGTCTGATGTGGGAGTGGGCTCAGCTGCTGGTGACCTCGTCTACGCCTACTACGTACATGTCCTGCCCCCCAAAAAACAAGCAACAGGATTTCACACAACAGGGGGTTGAAAGGCTCACTTCTCACATGCGTGAGATAGCCAGAGGTCACGTCTAGAAGGAGCCATAGCAGCCTGACTCTCAGCCCACCAGTCAGCCACTCCGCACAACACATATTGGACCGACTGCAAGGTCTGAGTGTAATTCGTCAGTTGGCAACCTTCCAACCCACGGCGCTTATTGCCCCGTGGTATTCTCAAGCTCAGATCACACATACAACAGAGGAGCTACATAGAGAGGAAGACGAGGAACATGATTACCACTCAATCACCTATGCAGTCTGAGACTATGTTTTTTGTGGTGTTGCGTGTGATCATGTGAGGTGCAGAGGCTGATGAGAAAAGCTGTGTTGTGATATAGTCGGCGGTGTTCTACCGCAGGTTTTCATGGAGATACATGTGACCTAATAGGCCCATGCGGTGTATGAATATGCTTGGGCAGGAGGGACAGTTGAGTCGGGTGCGGCGGTTGTATGTTGGTGCTCCTGGCACTCGTTCGCCGGTCTCTGTGCGATGGATTCGCAAAGGACCGACCAGGACGATGCGTGATGTGCATGTGCGGTGACAGTGAGGACAAGATAGGTCGGGAGGCGCTGACTCTTGGGTGCGCAAGATGTGCTGGCATCGTGGTGGGTTCCGTGTATTTGTGGATGCGTCTGTGACCGACCAGGGCCATGCGAGGAGTGAATGTACGTGAGTTATGAAGGCATTCGATGCGGCAGGCTACGCTGTGTGTTGGTGCTCCAGGTGCTAGTTCGCCAGTCTCTGTGCGATGGATTCGCAAGCGACCTACCGGGCCAGTGTGCGAGGTGAATGTGCGATCGCAATAAGGCAGGTCGGTGCCAAGTTCCCCATTGCTGGTACTGGTGGCGGTGGTGGTGTTGGAGGTAGCAGGTGGCAGGTAGTCGAGCGCTGGCTACTGAGGTGGTGGGAGCGGGCAGAAGTGGTGTTCGTCGCCGTGATCGGCGCAGGGGGTGGAGGGAGGAGGATGTTGTCGGGGATCGTGGGCGGCGGAGCATCGATAAAGCGGATATGAGGTGGTTGGTGGTCGTCGACATGGGGTCTGGGGAAGGTGTCGCAGAAGTTGATGTTGTGGGATTGGTGTTGCATCGTTGAAGATATCCGACAAGGCTAATTCGCGTGCATAATGTGCGTTGGACAGCGGCACGTTGGCAGGGCTTGAGCATTGGCGGTGTTGATTCGTGGTGCTTGTGGCTTTGTGAGCCACCTTTTGGCCTTAGCAGCAGCGATCTGGTCGGCCTCATAGATTTCTGCACCAGCTTCACGGATCTTCTTCATCCCGGTCTCATTCTGACTAGATCAACCCAGGTCACCGGGTTGATTTGCATTGCTTCAGCGATTTCTTCAAAGCGTCCTTGAAGCGTCCTTTATGCGAACTCCTGTCGGCGCGCACTCGTAGCGATATCTCCGTAGAAAAGTCATTTGAATAGTCGCTTGTTGTCCATTCTCACCAGGTGGCCGCTCCATCGCAGTTGCACTTGCTCTCAGCATGGCGTTGATGCTGCGATTCCGGTTCGCTCCAGGACTTCAGTGTCCGGGATCCTGCCTCTGCCATCTCAGCTTCAGTATTATGCGGAGGCAGCTTAGATGGAAGTGCTTCCGACTTCCCATGCGCCCGATTTCGATTAGATGGTCCAGATCTCCGTTCCGTAAAGGAGGCCGTCAAGACGAGACGACCTTGCACATCTTCAGTTTGGTTTTCAGGTGAA